>VWZN01001913.1:41792-53697 GCA_013396955.1 Regulus satrapa
AAAAAAACCAAAAAACCAAAAAAAACAAAAAACTTTATGTTTGGCACTATGAAAGGTGACATAATCTGAAGGTAACAAAACCTTGTTTCTTTAATCAGTTGGGAAATGTTTGTATTCAGAATAAATTTAAACTGTTTTTCCCCCAGCATTTCAACATCAGTCTCCCTGCATGCAGCACAGCATGTAGCTATGCAGTATGTACCTAGATTTCTTTTCTTTAATTGTGAATGTGAAAAATAAACTTAGCATTACATCACCAACATTAGTTTGCAGTAATTTTTACAAATATGTCTACAAACAGGTTTATGAACATGTCTACAAAAAGAGCACTGCATGAATGCAGACTATATTGCATTTATTCACATTAAATAATTAGAAAATGAACATTAAATTGACATTAATGTAGAAATGTGTTTATTTATAAGGCTTAATAGCTTCAGTACCGTATCAATACTTGGTACATGGACAGCACCTCTTAACAAGGAGTATTTTCAAAAACACTAATGAGCTAAATGTTAGGGTCACATGGAACTAAATTTTTTTTCTTTATTATGATAGCCTGAGCTAAGGAAATAAATGCATTTAACCTCATAGCTACTTCATGAACAGTAGGAGCAAAATCCAGTCAAATATGAGCTGTTAATATCAATTCTTTATAGATATGTTGTGATTCAATTTCAGTTGTACTTATAGAATATGTTTAAATTTCTCATACAGACATAATTGGTTTTCTCTTCACTATCATTTCATGTCAGTAGGTCTAATATAATCAACAACTAAAATATCTATTTATCATGATTTAGTAAATTACACCAGCTCTTCCTATTTAAATCTGGACTTTGAATTCCTTAAAAAAAAGATTAGAGCTACTGTCTGATGTGTATTTGGAATTTAGCCCAAATTGCAGCAATAGGCATACATAGCAAAATATTTAATTTAATCATTCATTAGTCTAATATGTATGTTCCTCCTCTGATCCTGCAAATTTCTAATGAGGCAGTTGAACATCCTTAGTTTTTTTTCCTCTGGGATTTTTTCATCTGTCAAGAGAATTTTGCCCAACTATATCCAAAAAATTATGAAAATGAAATTCAAGTATCTCAGCTTATAAAAGCTATAATAAAATAAATGCCATTTTCTTCATTATGTTAAACCAATTAAATCTAATTTCTCTTCTGTTTCTATACATAAGCAACAGCTGTACATGCCATCCATTGATAATTAATTGCTTCCAACTGCCTGCCAATGAGAGTGGCATTTCTCTAAATCAGTGACACAGCACACCACCAGTCTCCAAGTACACCAGAGCACATCAGATCATGCAACATGCATGACATATAATGAAGCAGTTGTTTCTGCTTGTACAGAAGAAGAGCAGCACATGCTCCTGCAGTCAGTGCCCTGGACTGGACAACACCCACTGACACCATGGGGCTTGGCACAAAAACTGCCCATAGGTCATCCCACAGGTTTGCACCACCGGTCAGACTAACAGGTGAGATGTAGAGCACATTTCCATGGTGGCTCTGATGCCAAACCCAGTCTCCTTCAATCAGCAGGGAGACATTACTTTGGAAAGGTGGCTTGCCATCGGAGAAGGACCAATATAGGTTTCACCAACTTTTAACAGTAGCTGAATTTCCATTAAAAAAATGGGGTGGATTGTGAAAGGGAAAGTGGAAGTAGCACCCCAAATGTGCCCAGTAATCCTCTGACCCCTTCAGTGGATCCAGTAAATTATTTTCTTTCATAAGAGGACATACAGCTGAAGAGCCTACAACTTTAACTAGATTGAGTCTGGTCTGGGTTGTTATACAAATGAGTTTGTGTGACCCAGAGACAGCAAGATAGACTTGTGGCCTACATCTAATAATATATTACATTTTTTATTCTTTTTTCCTGCTTGAAAAGTTTGTCATAAGGATTTAATGTGATGAGGTTTTTTTCCATCTCCACCAGGGAAAAAATGAAAGATATTTGAGGAGGAGGGTGGGTGGCAGCCAGGAAAAGATTTTATTGCTTACACTTGAAGTTCAAAAGGACTAGTGTGTGTGCCAAGTCTTTGTAAAAGCAAACAATAAACAAACATATTTCAGTGAAAAGTGAAATAAAATGCAAGGATTTAAAAAGGTGCATTGGTTTTTCAGGCTTAAGCCATCGAGTTAAGCTTTTACTCTGTTTATTCTGACATGGGTTTTTTTATTTAATTGGATTTTTCAAGTTTTCTGTTTTGTATATATGGGTATGAATCCAACTTTTAAAACTGTGTGCATATATGAAAGAGACAAGAGCAAACCTCGTACCCAGTGTACTTCATGTACTCTGATCTGAAGTAGAAGAGAAAAAAGAAAGCCTCTGTAACTAGACAAATGTAGAATTAAGTAAATGAGTGGCAAATTCTACATGAATGTATTCAAGACATGTTGAAAACATTAAAAGACCCATGGTCAATATACCCCAGTGGTCTGCTTCTGAGAGTACCACCCGTGATATGGACCACACACAAGCCCACAGCTTTCTACAGGCAATGCCTCTCATACTCTCCCAGTTAGCAGAACTGCTGCATTAAGGATATTAGAAGGCAGATGCCTGACTGGTCTGTGTAAGAGCCATTCATGGACCTGTTGCTTTTCTAACTCCTTTCTAAACCTGCTCATAGCATGTGTCCTTGACAGCCTCCTAGGGAAGTAAGAAGTCCCTAAAATGATCTAGACTCTGCACAAAGAATATTTTCTTTTGTTTTGTTAGCAAAGGGTCCTTGCTCTCATACTGTGTGGAACTTATTTACCAGTTCCATAGCCAGATTATCCATTTGGTAATAGACCACAATTCTCCCCAAATCTCTCCCATCCCAGGCTTTTTATCCTCCTTATAAACTGTTGTTCCACCTGCTGATTATTTTTATTGCTTCCTATGTTCCTCCTTCAATTTCACAGCATCTCTTGAGACAGAGGCAAGAACTGTGCACAGCAACAAAACAGTGGGTGCACACATTTTTATACAGCATCAAAATTATATACCCTATCTTGTCTGAAGAACCTTTTCTGATGATGTCCTACATTTTGTTGATTTTGCTTAATACTGCACACTCAACTTGTGACCTCAGAGACTTTATCAGGGATGACTCCAAGATGCTTTTCCTGACTGCTGGATGGCAATTCTGAATTCAGCATCATGAGGCACAGCTCAGATTATTCTTCCCTGATGCACTGCCTTAGATCTTTTTTACATAGGATTTAATTTGATATATTACTTCTCTGCTCAGTTTCTCCATCTTCCTTCTCAGCTCCGAAATTCCTTCAGCCAGTTGGCAATGACTTCTGACCACACAGAATAGCTTCATATTAGGCTTGGAGATTTCACTGCACACTCTCTTCTCCAGGCTCTTGATGAAAATGTTTAATAAAACTGGTGTCAGTGTCTATCCCTTAGGGACCTCACTGCTGAAAATGAAATATCCATTCTGGAAAACAACGAAAGAGCTTTACTCTTTGCTTTCCATTCTTTAACCAGTTTTCAATCCATAAAAGACACTCTCTCAACAGCTGTGGTGGCTGACTTTCTTTACTAACCCTGTCAAAGGCTTTTAGAAAATCCAAATATTTTATGGCTCCTGTATCCTCTTAATCCATGTGCTTACTGACAGAACTCCAGCAGGTTAGAGAGGCAGTATTTCCTGTTGGAGAAGACATGCTGCTTCTAGACAGTTTCTATCTGTGTGCTCCGTGATCTTCATCTTTATTGCAGAGTCTACCTTATCAGGAACAGAAGGATATGAGCACAGCTCATGATGCCTGAAAGGCTACATGAAAGATTTGTACATGGTTTTTTTTGTAAATCATGTCATGCACATGCTTTTTGTAATATGTCTGTGGAATACAGCTTTCTAATATCATAAGCATTATTTATTATTACAAATTCATTAAGAATGGAAGTTTTCTACTTGCCAGTTTTCATACCCTGCTGCAGAAGCATTAATTATTCAATAAACTCTGAGGAAGAAGTCGAAATAAAAAGGTGTGGACATCGAAAGAGTTTGGTTGCAGATTATGTTTCCCCCTTGCACTCAAGGGTCTTTTTCAGAACCCAGTCCTTCACTCTGTTTGGCAATTTGAAATAAGCCTCCTTTGTGGATAACAAACTCTGGCACCCCTCCCTTGTTTTACTGAAAGGCATATTAGCATATAGCTGTTAGACAATAGCTTTAGCCATTTTATCCTGGTTCTTCTTTAGTAAGAATACATCTAAAGTATTTCGTATATTAAAATTATACTTAAAAGCCAGTACCCCTGCCTACATTTTAGAGCCCACACAGATTTTCACCTTGACACTTTAAACACCGAGTTCAGTGTTTCACCTTTGGTTCAATCACTAAAACAAATGCCTGACCTTCCCTAGTCAAGCCTCTAAAATACTGGTCTTCTCAAAGCTGCATTTCAACCAAAGAACACGATCAATAATTTGGTATTTTGCATGTGTCTATTATGAATATATTAAATACACTGCATATGCACAATAAAAGTATACTCACTCCCTATAAATTCTATTCTGTGTACACATCTAAACCACAGCAATTTAGTTATTTACTGGGTACTACAAGAGCTATAAAATGCCACTTTCTAAGAACACAACTGAGGCTTAAGTCAGCATTTTTATGATATCATCTGTACTGGGAAAACATTAAAGGCTCAATATTTAATAAACATAATAAACATCCCCATGAAACAAATTGTTCATAAACTACCTGTTTAATTTTTCAGGGCTCCTGAACCACATATTTTCTTATTAGTTGTGAGCCTGCTGGGTTGCAGGATAGATAGGGCCTGTCAGGGATAGAATATAATGTAGCGGTTTTATGAATTATTTCTGTGAGGAAAAGCCTATTACAGCTGACAAGAGGATGATGATATTAGCCCATCATCATTCAGATGGCACCACCCTTCCCCCTTTCATCCATCAGACCTCTTGTATGGAGGCTGAAAGCCATAGAGTCTTTGCATAGCCAACACAAAGACAAATACTGCTCTTTTTCTGCGTCCATGAAACATTTAGTATTTCATTTTGAATCATGGCAGATGACAGTAACAAATGGCCTAATGAATCTCCCTTATTGTCCCTTGTGAATCTGAAGATGAGCTAAAAGTAAAATCTCTGTTTCTTTTTTTGGACATGCTCATTTGGGATTGAAAGGTTTTCACTGCATTCTAAATAACATTCCTCAGAAATGGAAAATTAGACCAATAAACCAACAAGCAACTTGCAAAATACACAATTATACCACTGTAGACCATTCTTCACCCCATACCTTACCTATATTAATTTTGGGAAAGAGCTTCAGTCAACTTTGGCACAACTACTTAAGTCAATATATAAGTGTTAATAAAAGATAATGAAAACCAATAATAAAATTGTTCCAATAATGAACCATTATGGATTATTACATCTTTAATAATGAACCATATATGAAATATATATGCTCAAAAAAATAAAGTTCTGTATTAGACAAGAATAGAAATACATCTGTGAGCATCATGAATTCTAGTCCAATTTAACCACCTTTTTGTTTTATTTTGAAAAAAATATGCTGCCAGTGATCACACTCTCCCACAAGAATATATTTAAATTTGTAAGATCAGATGACCTTTGTTTGCCCATGCAGGGCATTTTACAGGCAGAAATTAATAATGTGCCTAGAAATAGCTGAGTACTGTGTCATAAAGACCTTGCTCTCCTTGACCCAGCTGTTACACGATTGTGTCTTTCAGATGAGCAGGTGATTGCTGCTCTTCCATCTCCCCCCTGCTTTACCTGCCTAGGCACAGGCTAGTCCCTGACATGGGTTACTCTGGGCTGCCTGGTGCCCCCCATGCACTCCTGGCATTCACCCCAACACAACGGGACCCCTCACCCCATGTAAGCCACACTGGCCCCACTCTGCTGGTACGGTGTGGCCATGTGCCTCTAATCCCTGGCTGCCTCTCGGCTCCAGGTCAGAAACAGAAACTTGAGAGCAGTTCCTCACTGTGCTTTGGTCTCATTTCAGCAGACACCTGGATAAACAGGTACAGAGGGAGCTGCAGCAAGGTCCACCAATCTGTCTGATAAGGAAACTAAGACAACAGACTGCATTTATCCTACAGCATAGGCAGGAAAATATATTCTCATTATTCTCATTTATTTTTCACTCTGGCTCTGAGATGTTCTGGTGTTCTGTACATTCATCTATGATATCACTACATATGAGCTGTAACCTCTATGCTCAGTCTTACCATAGTATTATAATTATGTATATAAAGATTAAAAAATCGTGTTTCCTTCCCTTACCTGGATGACTCTTCCCTTCAATTCATATCACTTTTTCCCCTTTAAACTGGTTTCATCTATCCCGAAACATTGTGATTCATTGAACTTTGCTCTTCAATGTCTCCCCTGATTGCCTCTCCTGCAACACTCAAGCTTTCCTTCAGCAAAGCATAGGAGAGAGCAATTGCAGGAGCTCCTTTTCATTTATTATGAATATTTCTGAAAATACTTCAGCATCAAATGCTTATTTTGTTTGGTCAGGAAACTTAACCAAAATGGCTTGCTTTATGTAGGAAACTTTTTGCACAGCTTTGTTTGTATCTACTGTAGGCACATGTGCGTTTTTGACATGACAGATCATAATGGCTCTTTCAGAGCCATTACAGTTACCAAGTAAATCCTTCTTAGTTCAAGTACATGTAATTGATTCCCATAGACTGTAATAGCTCCAAAAACCAAGGCAATACCCTTACCAAACATAAAAGCAGTGGCAGGACTAATACATAATAGCAGTCAGTTTTTACCACCATAGTACTAGAAAATGATGAAGTGCTAACAACATGGCTTTTTTATTTGCTGATTTTTGGCACCAAAAAAGGGTAATAATTTCATAATATTACAGTGGTATCATTCCTGCATAGTCCTGGCAAAACCATAAATCCTCAAATATCACAGTAGTCATCTCAGTCTCCATATGGAACATAAACTAAGGGCTGGTCCATTCAACTTCTTTGCATACAAATATTCCACTACAGTTTACTGGGGCAAGTGCCTGAATTAGTTTGATTTTGTTTGGTTTGGTTTTTCCCTTGTAAATTATGGAGGTGGAATAAAAGCTGTCCTCTTCTGCACTCAGAAAGCTGCAGATTTGTATTGCTCATGGAGGAAGTGTGCAAAACCCTTTCCCAAGCAGCTGGGTGAGTAGTGGTAACACGGAGCAGGCATCACATTTTTTAATGTAATTGTCTGTTCTTCAGCATGTCTGATAGATTCAATAAACAGCTTGGCAACATACTCATCCCTGTCTTCCTACTGCATAAGGATATTCAAAAGGTTAATGTCTTACTCATGAACATAGATGACCAATGACCCTAAAAGGAAGGAGAGCACCAAATTATCCATTGACTAGAAAAGCCATTTTCTATCACACAGCGAAAATAGGTAAAGTACAATAAGAACCTCCTCCTTCTCTCTTTTTTTTTTTTTAATGACTTTTGAAGAAAAGACAAGTTTTTAACATTTTTTTTTTCTTCTGAACGAGTTTATATTACAATAGAAAAAGGTGCTGTAAACTTCAAGGAGCTAATGTACCCTCTCTAAAGAAGTCTCAGCGGAGATCATAGAAATTTCACGACTCCCATATGTTAATAATATCTTTGAATATAAAATCCAAATTAAAAACTGGAGCTGAATAAAATACTTTTGTTAAAAGTAACATTTTGAAATGCTGTCAGTAACTATCATAAATATTTGAGAAGTTAATATTTTAATCTTCAACTATAGCTCTGAAAACACTTTTAGTGACAGACAGTGCTTCATTAATAGAGTTCTGTATGTCTAATTGCTTTAGGCAAAGTGGGTTGCATTATTTTGACACATGACATGCAATTAGTACATGGTCACACGGCTAAAGGAAGATTTTACACCTTTTTTCCTTCTACATTCAGAGTGGATAATTAGCATATTTTTCTGCTTAGAATAATCATCACAGCCTTAGATCAGAAATTGCCTAATGAGGTAAAATTCCAGTTGTTGACATTAATACATGTGACATTTTTTTCAGTTGTAAAAGTAAATCTACTGCTGCTATTTCATTTACTCTTTCCAGTGTATTCTTAAGATTCAGTTATGGGCTTGTTGTTTTTTTTTGGTTGGTTTTTTTTGGTTGTTTGTTTGTTTTGGTTTTTTTTTTTTTCATCAAGCCATTGAATAATCATATATTTTCAACAGAGTGAGGGATGAATGAGATTTTTATATTTTAGTATATTTACTTGATAGTGGTACTTTAAGAAGATTAGATTTGACTATAACCTGCAGCTGCTGCAGGTGGACTGCAGTTGTGTTAACAAATAAAGCAAACCACAATCACAATATACAGGTTTCTTCCTTATGAATTTTCTTTGATATATTATATATACATACATATACAGAAAATGGGAACTTATTTTGCTCATCTCTAAGACTCACTCTATAGGCTGTATGCAATACTTCCATAATGAAATTCTGTTTTTTTCATAAAAACATATTTTTATTATCTTTTGTAGAAAAAAATAATGAAGCTTCATTGCAGATAAGCTGATTTAACATAATAAACTCAGCTTAGAAAAAAAAAAAGTTTTCCTAAAGGAAAGATTTTGAAAAATTTTTAAAGGATTGTTTTAGGTTCTTTTAAATAGATTTTTTTCCCTTTTGCATTTAGCAGAATTGTATATAATCACCTTTTACATTAAATTTCTAAACATCATAATAGTTAACAGTACAGGAAGTGGTTCAGATTCTTGTTTCTTCACTCCTTACTCAGGTAAACTTCCATCTGAAAAATTTGCATGAGGTGTGGGATCTGCAACTGAGGCAGATTTTCTGGAAGTGAGTTCTGCTATTACCTCTGAGTGTAGAACATACACAGAGATTTTCCAGAACTACATCAGAGACTTAATGCTGCCTATAAAAAACTGTCAGATTTAAGCATGAGTTTTTAAATTTAATATCCTGCTATTTAATTAAGTACATAGAAGAGAGGAATCACAAACCATGTTCCTGCCTGATTTCATATATGTTATATATACCCAGGTTTGAAACAGTGTAGGGTTAGCATTTAACATTGATAGGAAAAAAGGCACACAGAAAAGGCACGGGCATTTACCTTTTTTCATAAATTGGGAGGCAAATGTAGAAACAAGCTTGCTAATCCCACAGGAAGTATGAGTTTATAGAGTGACCTGACTACATCATAGATATTCCAGGAGACCAGGATGTCCATCCTGCTTCAAATATATATATATATATATTTTTTTTTTTTTCCTTTTTGTGTTGGTACTATGAATTTAATTGCAAGTGAACAGTACTAAGGTAATAAGAATTTTTCCTTCAGCATAGGTGTCCCTGGCATACTTTTCCTATTACTATTTACCTTGATAGTAACCATTTCTTTAACGTCACTTCTTTTATTACAATTTTCTACTTCTCTCTTCATGTGTAGCAGTCATATTGATTTTACATCTTTTTACAAAACCAACAACTGCTGCTTTAAGAGCTCCATTCAATGCTAGCTCACCTGATAATATCTTATGAAAAAACCTCTAAAATAAATTTACAAATAATGTAAGAACCTGCACATCAGATCATCGTGTGTGATACGAACCAGTTCCACTGAATGGAACAGAACAAGGAAAAAGAATAAGACAATAAAATGTGCTAGCAACTGACAGGGAACAAAATAAAGCAAGTCTCCTCTTTCTCTAGCTTCAATTTCTCTTCTTAACTCATTTACAGTGAATAATGTAGAAGTCTATGGAAAAACAGGATAGAAGAAGAGGAATCCAAAGTCCACTGGTGGCTACTGAATATCATGCTGATAGTGAAATGTCTGCCTCTGACTTCCTGCTCCAGTAACAGTCAGGTGCTTGGAAGATATGTTCCCAGAAGATAAACCTCATACATACACTTACTTTTACTTTTCCCTTATCTTCTTCTGGGTATTTATCAGATGGGCAAGATGGGGTAGATATTCTAAAGCAGTCTGACTCTTCTACAGCATCCATTAAATGGTGTACTGACATAGTTTAGAGATAAATTTTCATGAGTTTTAAATAAGCTGTTATGTATGACCATTTTAACTCTGAACATGTGCCACGTAGCATTATTTTAAGAATATATTTCCTGCTATGCCATAAAGTGGTCATCCATCCCTGGTGCTACAGGTAGGATTGCAGAAAGCTCAGAGAGCTCACATTGCATATGGATATGTGTAGTACCAGCTATATTCCATGTATATCCCACTGAATTCTGGAATTGCATCATGCTGCTCTCTAAAAGCCTGCAGATTCTGATAAGAAAAAAAAAGCTTTTTTAAACTACATTTACACTTGTGATGAGATTGTGATAGTGGAGTTTAGGGGAAAGATGCAGTCATTTAGCAGCAAGTTAACAAGAAGTTAAATGTCCACAGATTATGTTAGACTGCCATAATCTACCACATCACAGTAAATCAATGAAGAACTAATTGGCAAACAGCAGTATGCAGGAAATTAGAAACACCAGAGACATTTGACATTTTTGTTTAAGCATACGTTTGCTGATCTTACTCATTTTCTAAAAGCTTGAGAGACTAAATAAAAGAGACTAGAAATTCTCAGACTATACCCAGATGCAGAAAGATCCTCACAACTAAAGAAATATTGCTATGAATTCTCAGAATAGCCTGAAACCAAACTGAACGCATACCAGCAGGATTTGTTTCAACAAGGCCAACAAGAAAAAAAAAAAAAAAAAAAAAGCTCAACATGTTTTAGGTGGTTGCATTGGGTTTGTGCTGCAAGGTTTTGATAGTGGGGGAGCTACAGTGGTGAGAAGCTGCCAGAAGCTTCCCTATATCCAACAGGGCAAATCCCAGGTGGATCAAGGTCTGACCCTACTCTCATCAAGGCTGAGACAGTCAGCAATAGTAGTTACACCTCTGTGATAATGATTTAAGAAGGAAAAATCTTGTTACACAGGAGCAGTTGTGGCCAGAGAATAGAGGAGTGAGAACATGAGAAAGAAACAACTATGCAGACATAAGGTCAGTGGAGAAGGGGACAGGAGGTGCTCCAGGCACCAGAGCTGAGGTTCTCCTGCAGCCCATGGAGGACAGAGGGATGCAGAAATCCACCTGCAGCCCCTGGAGGAGACCCACATTGCAGCCGGGATGCCTGAGAGGAGGCTGAGAACCTGTGGGAGACTTGTGCTGGAGCAGGCTCCCAGCAGAGAGTCATCTGCAGACCTGTGGAGAGTGGAGCTCACACCAGAGTAGGATTTATTAGTAGGACTTGTGACCCCATGAGGAGCCATACTGGAGCAGTTTGTGAAGAAATGTAGCCTATGGGGAGGATTCACACAGGAGAATTTTGTGGAGGACAGTATCCTGTGGCAGGATCCCACACTGGATCGGGAAAGAAGGACTCCTCTCCCTCAGGAGGAAGCAGCAGCAGAAAAAACTGTGATGAACTCATTGTAATCCTCATTGCCCATCTCCATGAATGGCTGTGGGGGAGGAGAAAAATGATCAGGAATAAAGTTAAGCCCAGGAAGGAGGGAGGAGTGATGAGAAGGTGTGTTTAAAATTTGTTTCACTTCTCATTTGCCTACTCTGATTTTGATAGGTGATAAATTCAATTAATTTCTCCAAGCTGGGTCTGTTTTGCCCATTATGGTAACCATGAGTGATCTCTCCCTGCCCTTATCTCAGCCTGTGAATCTTTTGTCATATTTCCTCTTCCTTGTCCAGTTGAGGAGGGGAGTGATAGAGAGGTTTTGGTAGGTACCTGGCATCCAGCCAGAGCCAAGCCACCACAATGGTACTCAGCAAGGACCATGATATAAATAGTAGATTTTTTTTTTTTTT
>VWZN01001915.1:0-11160 GCA_013396955.1 Regulus satrapa
TTTCCTTAAATACAAGCTATGAATGGTTTTTCAATTCAGGTCATACCACTTTTTTGCCATCTGGAAATAATGGGATTAAAGAAGATAAAAACAAACAAAAACTCATAAGTAATCTCAAGAGCAAAAGTATGAAGTCTGTACTAAGACCTCGTGCTTTGAGATAAAGACATGTTTTCTCTAGGATGAGCAGAGAGTTTAGGTGGCAGCCAGGAACATCAAAGGACTAAAGTTTCTCCCTTCCTATTTCATAACCAAACAAACTTTTTTATGGTCTGGAGGTTTCCTTCTTCATCAGGGCTTGTCCCCTTGAAAAAGATTTCTCTATTATTCTGATGTACGTTTTTGTGCTGTCCTTCTGGCTTTCATTCCCTTCCTTTCCTGGTGTACAGTCAGACTGTCCTGAGGTGGTGTTATCATGAGGGACAGCGATGATTAGCATGGGGAAAGGGAGATGCCTTTGATTAGCATGGGGAAAGGGAGTGAGAATGAAGTCTCACAAAAGACAACAGCACTACTCTCATTCTTCTGACTTTTAACTGGACAAAAGGAGAGCAGTTTCCATGATTTTCACAGCCCATCAGCCCATGAAAAGCACCACAAGCTCCGAAGTCCTTAACTTTGATGCTTTTTATATAATATCTGTGCTGTGGTCTCCATGAGCAGCTATCATTGAGATGATTAAATGGTAACAGTAGGCAGTCTTCATAAAAGCCTTGTTTCCACAAATGCCATTACAATGTTCAAGATCCCTGCCTCACCGCTGTACAAGTCCCACCATACAGGTCAGTGTGGAGACTGACCAGACCTGTCCAAGAACCTCTGCCCTTCTTTCCTCGGATCTTAAAAAGACATCACAATCACAGACTCAATAACCATCACTCCAGCCCGTCCTGCTAATCTCTCACATTCAGCATAGCTAGGCAAGGATGCTAATAAAGATGCAACATCCATGAGAAGGTGACCTGAGAAAGCTGGTCCAGGCTCCCCTGGACCTTAATCCTTGTAAATTAACTCTCTACTCTGGTGCATCCAGCAGTTTGTTTTGCTCAGCCAAAGGCCTGGAAGGTCATGAGATCCCAACAAACAGCCTTCAGTGGTTTGTTTTCTGCATTTAATTTGCTCTCTGGTATCATATTTCCCTTGAATCATATTTTCCTTTGGGCAGGTATCATTCTGAAAAAAATCTATGATTACTCATATCTACCTAGGGAAACAGGGCAAGGGCAGGTATAGGATGTCAAAGAAATACCATCACATTTGTTCTATGTATTTTCCCTAGAAAAAGGTAACTCAGTGTCTGCATTCCTGGCTGGCCTCCCAAAGGCCCATAGATCTCCATTTCAGCCAGTTTATGTCCACGTCTTCCTATGAATATGGTTTGATATCTTCATTAGCCAAATGTATTCAGCTCCTGATTAAGAAAGTTTAGTAAGTTAATAAATGATGTATTTCTTTTTAGACCTATTTATTAACACTCTACATAGCTCAAGTGACATATGGTGCCCAAGAGTACAAAACATTCATAAGCCTTATTCCTCTGCTTCTTGATAATCCCGTTTCCTCCTGCTGAGAACATTTTCATCCTTGTGATTGCTTTTATGTGGTTCCATTCTCTTGCATGAAAGCAGACACCACAAACAATATTTGAAGAGGCTGAAGGACCAGTGATGTGAAAATTGCTTCAGTGTTAATTCTGTTTTCTAAATAAAGGCACATTTTTCCTGAACACAAGGACAAGACAGCAGAGGGGTGAATGGTACTGATGTTTGTATTCTTTTGCAAAAGCTTCTTTAGTACATACCTGGACCTCCTGTGAGGAGACAGATTTTCATGCCATGAAGCTTATGTATAGGCATTTTACCTATAGGCCATTTCACCTTTCTTGATGGTGAGGAAAGAAATAATGAGTCTTTACATATATAGGGATATGAAGAGAGAAAAAAAGAGACATATGCATATATGCACTGCAAAATGAGGTCTTTTTCAAAATCACATGGTTTTAATGTTCTTGAATATACTCCTTCTGCCTTTTCAGAAGAAAGGCTAGTTTTGGGCAAGAAGCATGATGTTTGTTATCATCCTTCTGTCATGTGCTAAATTCTATTCATATCCCCGGGTGGTCTTTCTCAGATTATTCTTACAGTCAAATGGCACTGACTTGCTGCTGCTGTATTTCAGTATATAGCAAGGATGTCATTGTTGTCATCCATTATTATTTTTACTTATTTGATACAATATCTGTTAATATGGAAACTCTGTGTTTCTATCCACTTGCTAACTATCTCTACTGATAGATAGTTTTTCATGCTAGGATGCAAGATGCATTTTGATAACGCCTCCTTTGCATGCCATGGTCCTGATAGACGGAACAGTCCCTGCATTTTGATGTGGGCAAGAAATAAATTTGCTTGGGGGAAATGGAAACATAAATGAGAGCTCATAATGTAACACCACTGCCAAAATTCTAACACTATTTCCCAGTACCCATGGAGATGAATTGAAGGTAAAATCAAAGGATTGTGTTGTCACTTCCATAGACCTTTAGCAAAAATTTTTGAAACTTGAACGGCATTATAAAGGAAACTTGAACAATGGTTTACAAAACTCTAACAAACTCTTGCCACTTTCCTTTAAGGGTCTCTGCAAGAACCAATCTTGTCCATAACACACACACAGAAGTCTACAACTTATTAAAAACTGGGAGGCAGAAGTCTGGTGGTATTTTCAGGTGCCAGGTAAGCATTGCATGTAACCCTCTCTTTTAGGCTGCTCTGCCTCCCTTTGCCTCCTCATTTTCTCTCTTCTTTGCTCATGTTGTGACTTGAGACACCACAGCCCTTCAGGAACAAGATTGCCATGGATACAAGGTCCCAGCAGCACCCTCACAGAGGGTCATAGAGGTGCTTCCGACACTCAGACTGAAACTTTTGAACTGGGTAGTAAAAAATCCTCTTAGGGGAGGCAAGAATTCTTGTGGGACCCAGTAATAGGGAAGTCTCCTGGCTCCAAGAAGTCTTCACTGTATGGTAAAACCCATGGGCTAAAATCTAGGACAAGTTAAGTCTTTGAGCTCTCTCCTTTGAGTCATAATGTTTGAAAATGTTGGTTAAAGGTAAAGATAGCAGTTGGAGTTCATGAGATGGGAGAAAATAGTCCCTGGGTCTAGGGGAAAGGAAGCTGCGAGGAGGGGGTGAGAGGAAAAGTGAACCATACTGAGAAAGTCGCAGTGTGATATCTAAATCAGTATCTCTTTGACCACTGCATCCTGATTTCCTGTGGCATATGAGAGGAATGACNGGCCAGGAAATTAGGATAAAAGAGAGGCTGCCATCCTCTAAAATTTTGAGAGATCCCAGGGGAATGCCCCATGGCCTCTCCCTTTATTCAAATAAAGTAAAGGGATTCCACTGTCTCCTTTTGGGACATAAACCTCTGACGGTTGTGCATTAATTTTCCTGATACATATAACTGCTTTCCTGTAACTTCCTTGTAACTTTCTTCTCTGGAGAGTCTTTAATGTTGGAAATAGTGACAGTAGGTTTGGACCTGAAGGAAATTTTGCAGGCCAACAATTTTGTGGTTTTTCCAACTATATTAACTGATTTACTGACAAAAAGAGACTACTTTATCTATTTTCATGTCTGTTTTCTGTCTGGTTTCTTGCAAGCTGTAGAAAGTTAATATAAAACTTTCTGAACAGCTACCAAATCTGTTGGACACACACACACACACCATCAAAAGTTATCAAAGGGGGCAGACTGAGCACAACTGTGCAAGACTTCATTTGGAAGCCAAATAAAAGCCATTTAAATCTGGGACAGAAGCTCTCAGAGTTTTCTGAGCCAACATATTTAATATTACAGAAGAAGAGGTGATTCCATCTGAAACACTGCCAAAATGCTTTTATAATCTGGCCAGATCTTGGTGCATGTCATCTTGGCTCCCTCAAGTGGCTGGTCCCTGAGAGTGGACACTTTCCTCCTGTTCCACAGCTCAACTGCATTTGTCACAGTGCAGGGATTGGTGGTCTCTGCTTCAGGGACCATGGCATCAGACCCTGGTGAAGGGTAGCGTGTGCTTGTGTGCAGCCACTGAAATTGGTACTCACCATGGTTTTCTGATCTAATCATCCAAGAAAAGACTGAAGGGAGCAGGACAGTTTGTTTGTCTTTTCATGTGCTTTTTCCTCTTTCTTGACATCCTCTAGAGGACTGCCTTAGCATTAGTACTTTTCTCCAAATTCAGAGACAGGTCCTAATGGTGTTGCTGCTGATTATGGTAGGCCTTCATTATATATATATATTATAGCTATACTAGCTGAGGTCTACTCTGAAAAAGGCTGCCTGGTACCCATGAGACCACATCCTGCCAGTAACCTCCTGAAGTTCAGCAAAAACAGATGTAAAACCCTCTTTTTGTGAGTCTTGGAGCTGGGACTGACTGTGAGGAGCAGTTCTGTGATAGAGGATTAGATGAATGTGAGGCATTCAAAAAAAAAAAAAAAGAAAAAAAATCAAGGCACAGCAAGGCATACTTTGGACAGAGGAAGAAAAAAATTCACCATGAGAGAGGTCAAATACTGGAGGATAGATTTTACAGTTACTGTCCAAACAAGCCCATGAGTGATCAGCTCTTTGACTGACTTTGGTTACCCCTGCTATGGATTGAAATGGGAGCAGATGATTCCAAGCTTTCTGACCTCTGTCACTTTACAATCCATGAATTATGTACAGAGCCTGAATTTTCCCGTTCACAGCAGGATTGCTTCAAAAGTAGTTACACACCTTGCTGCAGAGCCTAACACCCAGCCAGCCAACAGCCAGGCTCAACCCTGCTCTTGACCTCCCTCTCCTCTCTCTGTCATGCTGTGCAGGGAGTCAAGCTTTATCCTAGGTTCTGACCCAGATGTTGACCAAAAATGCACCCAACCTCCAGTGGCTGAGGCCACAGAGTTTGACCTTGTCATCTAATCTTAATAGTCAGCTGCTTTTAGTCCCATGGATCTGCACTGACCCCTCAGCACTGCTCAGGCTGGCTGGGCTGTCCCCATTGCATTAGAGGCTGCTGGAGCACTGTGCAGTACTGAGTTCCCAGGAGACACTGCCACAGCACAAACTACACTGGACAAACAGACAAGTCCTCCAGGGGCATTTTGTCACATGAAGAGTGTGGACACAAGGCATGACCGTAGGTTTTTTGGCAGGAAATTCCTGTGAAAGAAGATGGAGGTGGATCACCTCTGCCCAGGTAAGAAGGAAGGCTCTTTGTGTTCCCTGGTTTGCACATTTGTGGTGAGACAGACCTCTGAATTTATCTCCTTTTGAAAAGAAAACTTTCATATGTCACCTTTAATTTATTAGGTCTTTTCACAAAGAGAGGCCTCATCCTACAGCCCCTTGTCAGCCACAATTTATCTTCTCTGTTTTAAGTTTTCCATGTCCTTAGAGGCAGAGGTTTCCTGCATTTCCTCAAGGACATATAAAGATTTCTCATCAATGCAATATGTGTTTCTTTAGTGTCATGAAATAGGAATGCAGCTTCATCTGTTCAGTTTGAAGATCAGATGGATGGTAACAGGAATCAGTACATAAAGCAAGGAGAAAACCGTAATACAAATGCTGAACCTGAACCTAATTTGCCCTTTTTGTTTCATACAGTACCCTGAACATTTACTAAATAGCCATACTTTTAAGCAAAAAGGTCCCTAGTACAGCATATCCCTGCTCATGCAACGTCACAACAAGCTCCAGGACTTTAGCATGTGATTTTATATGTGCACAACTCTCCAGGACCTTTTTAAGAAGTGGCTTCCCACTTCATTTAGCAAACATGGGAGATGCTGCAGCAGGTGCTGAACAGACTTGAGAGTTTTCACTTTTTTTTTTTCTTTTTTTTTTTTTCTGGATGAGAACTTTGTATGGACTGAAAATATGTGATGTGCTTCTGTAATCAGTGTGGGAGTTATCCTGCTTTGGTTCAAATTCTAGTTCAAATCGACAGTGAAATTTGAAAGCAAATATCCTGATCCTCTTCCCTTCCTATGCATTGCTTTGTATCATGGCATGATTACAGGGTGCACACGCTGGAATTTTTCAGATGAAAGTAAACTGGAAGATGTGGGGATGTCCCTAAGTTGATATCCCTGAGTTGCAGCCTCTGTTGACGTGAACCCAGACTGGAACTCTTCCAAAGTAAAGATATCAGATGGATAACCAAAGGACCAACTTTGGTTCTTTGTACCACCAGTTCCATCACTCTGCCAGATCCACTCCTATTGCACTGCTTTATGTGTTAATGTAGACAACTCTTTGTCCACTGAATTTCTCCTTTTGGCTCCTTGTGCAGAGCAGGATAGCTGTGACAAGATGGACAGTATCTTACTCAAATAGTAAAGGTGAAAGGTTTTATAGAATCTTTTACCTCTCTACTCTTAGGGTGCTTGTGTGTCATGGATGTGAGTGGGAGCTTCAAAGTTTATTAGAGAAGCCCTGCCACTGGGTCACAAGGTACAGAAAGGACCCCCCTGGCTTTCTAAACTTCTCATAGAGGAGTCTGGTTGCCATGGACCCCATCTTAGTCCCAGACTTTGCCAGGTTTAAATTACTTAATCCAGAAGGATTAAGCATAGCAGATCAGATATTTTTATATAAAGTGAATTATTTATTGTGACTAATGATTAGACAACAAGATCTTAATCAAAATTGTTTAGTGCACAGCTAAAACTACTAGTAATGTATAGTATAGGATAGATAGTGCACTATACTAAAGCCATTATATTAAGTACTAATATTAAAGCAGGCAAGAAACAATTTTTAAAATAGAGATTGATGCAACATACCCATACCAATGACTCTGGGCTTAATCTCTTTTACCCAGCCTTGAGGGTTATCCTTGGGGGATATCCCCTACCCAAGGGAGGAATCTCACACACTCCAAGGAGTAATATGTTGGAAAAAACAAACCACATGAGAGTGGACTGGACTATTATAGTTTAAAGTGATTGACTGCCAGTCTCATATCTCTGGTTGCCTAATTATCAGGATGTTGATTTGGGGTTGGTGAGTGAGACAGGTTTCAGCATAATTCAACACCAAAAGCAGCACATGATTCCCCCTCTCAACCCACCACTGGTAGCTTCCAGAACAGGGCATTTTTTAGTTGTTTGACCACAATTCAAGGCAAAGAGTTCTGCTACAATATGCTGATGGACCAGTAGGATTAGAAATTGAATGAAGTAACTCAGGCCCTGCACTTTTTAAGAAATTAGGTGATAAGACCAGGATATTTTCAGACATAAATGTAGGCCCTTGTACATTTTGAGACCTGTCAAAATAAAACTGACATGTCAATCCATTAACTGTGGGGAGTTGCAATGTGTTTGCTGGGGAATTGCACTACCATTACATATGCTGTATTTGTAATGCTCAGCCATTTTGAATATATAAAGAAATAAACTTATTTGGATCCAAACACCTGTCTTGGGGTTTTGGTCTCTGGCTTTAGACTTCTAAGAGGAAAAACGCTGGTCAGCATGCCCTTAGTTGTCTTTCCTTGTTCTCTGTGTGAAATAAATCACAACAGAACAGAACAATAGAACATGCATTGCCACTGGGCACTGGGACTGGGCTCTGCCACTGTAAGAAAGGTGAGGGACATTTTATTCTCAGGCCTTGGACAAGCCTGCTTGGGACAGTGTGGCCCCACAGTTCCGTGCTGCAGCCTGGGCTCAGGTGTCCAGCAGATTCTTGTGTACCTGCACTCTGGCCCCCATCAACCAGAGTGTCCCATAAGCCTGTGAATGCTGCAGGGAATTTTCTCCAGGCTTTGCTGCTGCAGAAGTTAACCAGCCACCTGTCCAATCCACTTCACCATTACTAATTAATCAGTTCAAACCCACTTTTCTATTCTCTAAGGTGTGATCAAATTTCTGTGGACACACACTACTGACTCCCTGGAAAGACCAAAGACAGACTTTAATGTTCCCAGCAGCCTTGACTTGCCTGGATGGGGGTTTAAAATCTTTCTTGAGAAGTGAGGAGATCATCGTGGTTATCCTCTGACAACACTTGCCCGACAAAGTCATTCTAAAAGGCAGACCACGAGGAAGAGCCTGAGCATATATCTCTGAGCACTGTCATGCAAGAAAATGGATAAAGTCAGATTTCATCTATAAAGCAGCTCAATATTACTCTTGTATTTGTCAAGAGATTAAATTTCTGCTGTTTCTCACTCCATTTGCATCTTTGTGATGAGAACAAAGCAAAGATCAGCCCCCACTCTACCCAGTAAGTCTTACAGGGTTTTGTGTGGGAATAGGCAAGTGTATATCTTTGCTTTGCTTGAAATGCCATCTCAGTTATTTACTTTTGAATGTCTTCTTTTTTATTACATGCTCCATATTCCAATATGAAAAGAACTAATTTACCTCTTCAGCTCATATCCTAGTCCCATCACTGTGGTGAAACGATTGATTGTTCCATCATCTGGCTAATTGCACCAGGCAGACCATGCTCTGCTCTGTTTTGGTGGGTCAAAAGGAATTCATTATTTTCAAAAGTCGTCAACACATGGGTTAGCAGAAGGTCACTCCAGACATTATTCCAATGCATAAAAACATAAAATGCTAGAGATTCAATCAAGTCCACACAGAACTGCTGTGCAGCAGTAGCTTTTGACAGTAAACAGAACACAAACCAAGTAAGACCATACATGAGAGAAATGTCTCCAATTTTGACCTCCTGATAATTCAGTCATGGCTTATTCCTGAAACCATTTAACTACCTCAAAAGCAGTTAACTACCTTGAGTGGGCTCCCCAATGCACATCTGTGACATCTGGAAGAGTTGCTGATACCAGGAAAAAGAAGGAGAGCAACAAATATGCAAATGTTTGCACCTGGGATCCCAGGGGAGAGAAAGGCTGGCAGCAGTGGAGACAGGGAGGACCCGGGGCAGAGGCAAGATCTGTTTTTGGATGTGAACATGTGAACCCTCCAGTGCACAGCTTGGGTGGCAGTGAGGAGCGCATGGCTCTGCTGGAGGCACCTGTCTTTTATAAAATACTGGTGGTGAGATGTTGTATATGAGAGCAGAGAAATGGTCACCATGATGACCTGAGAGGCAAAATCAAGGAGCAAAAAACCCCAAAACTTAGTAAATCAGCCCAGTTAAAGTGGAAAGCCACAGCATTGCCACTACAGTCACATGGCACAGTTCTGTGAGGCTCTGTGAGAATCAGGGTGCCTTGAGGGCAGGGGAATTGTCTAGTATCTCCTGTGAAACAGACAGAGTGGAGCTTAGCTCCTCACAGGATGGCAGATAGCTTTGGCTTTTTTCCCCTCCATGCAGCTGGGTCCTCCTTGTCCCCATCCTCAAGAGACTGAAAAACAGGGACTGAGCAAAGAAGTTAAAATTGCAACCAGGGCTCCTGAGAGCAGGGCTGGAGAGAAGAGACCCCAGGACCAGTCAATAACAAAAAATTACAGAGAAATATCCAGAGGCTGTATAGAAACCTCCTGGAAGCTGAGTCAGTCCAAATTACAAATCCTTGCTCCCCATTATAAACAAAGAATATCAATATTTCTGCTGCAAATGCAGTTTCCTGAATCCACAGCAGAAGAAAAACCCTAGATGTTTGCAATGTACCAAAGCACATTTTTCTTACATCATAAATGTATGACTTTCTTCAGTGGAGTGTCAGATGGAAGCAGAGCCTGGTCTAGGTCTGGCACATGTAAAGAGCCAAGTCTCATTAAAATGCACACTGGGTACAATTAAACAATATTTATGTTAATAAATATATATGTGATACATGGGATTTTAGGCTCCCCATCTGGGAAGCTTGTCCTCAATTAATTGTGAACATTCCTCCAGTGGTTGTGGAAGCCTGGGAGAATGGCACACTGCCTTACTGCAACACAGCACTGGGACAGTGCCTCATGCCTTACACGCTAAAACATGAAGGCAGTGGGATCACAAATACCCTGCTACAACCATCGTCCCTCATTAAAAGCTGAACTGAGAAAATGGAACAGTTTAGTGCAGCAGCATGAGTACAGCTCAGAGATATTAGCATCAAGGAATGAAAAAGGAGGAGGAAATGCCCTTCATCAAAAGACTGATAAATGAATTTTTAGGAAAAGCAGATCAAGGTTGAGATGTACATAAAAGTTACATAAATGCAGAACTAGCCAAGCTTCCATGTGGATAAAAGGGGATAAATGCACTTTATTAAGTTGTTTCTAAAATTGGAGTAGATGAGATAAGCCTTGAAGGGGGCACTCATTTAAGATTGATGTGGAGTAAGTGCAGAGAGATAGCTGTTGAAAGGATTGCCATAAACCAGTTCTCCAAGTTGTCACTCACTGACACTTCCCAGTGTTTTCTAATAAAAATAATCTGTTAAAATCAGACTCTGGAGACAGCTTGTCTTTGGCTGGCAGTGCAATTTCTCACAATTGTTTCACATAGTAAACGCTTTTGGAATAAGTCAGGGGTTGTTCAAAGAAGACACAACTTTGAAGCACATTTTAAAGTTACTGTTATTCATACTGGCAAAGCATGTTATACTGCTTTAAAACAGGAAAATGGCTACAGGGAAATTACAACCAGCTGGTTAGCACCATTAAAGTTACTGATAGATAGTCCTTCCACGGAGATATTTGCAGTACCATACAGCAGTGGAGAGGCATAGCCTCGTGCTTGCATGGGATTACATCAGTCCTGGAGACAGGGAAAGGTTTATAAACCCACAGGACAAACCAACAACCCACAGGACAAACCAACAACCAGGGACTGCAAAGTCCTGTGCAGCCCTACTGGCAACACACTGCTGAAATCCCTGCTGACACAAGTACTGCGAAGTTTACTGCCTAGGGCAACAAAGGCTACATTGAGCAGGAGAGGGCAGAGACCATGAGCAGCCTGGCTGACACAGAGGTCATCTTTAACTCTTCCACATTAATAATAACTTTGACTTTTTCTAAGCTCTCTTCTTGCCTTTCTTAACCTTGAAATGATTGCCAGCAGTGTTCAACTGCAGGAATACTTTCAACTGTAGAACTGGGCAACAACCATCTTTACTAAAAAAACCAAAACAAACAAAAAAAACCCCAACAAACCAAACCAACAAAAAAACCAAAAAAAAACCAAAAAACAAAAA
>VWZN01001915.1:21002-67124 GCA_013396955.1 Regulus satrapa
ATTTTCATAATGAAAACACTGGAGTACAAAATTATTCACTAAGAGTTACCATAAACTCCAGCAGAGCAGAAGCCAAAAGAGAAGCTGCACAAGAGAAACCTGTCAGATGACAAATGTCTGATGTCTGGTGACAAAATGTGTGGCATGGACAGAGAAAGAGAAAGAGAAAGAGAAAGAGAAAGAGAAAGAGAAAGAGAAAGAGAAAGAGGAAGAGGAAGAGGAAGNCTGAGTCTCTTTAGCCAGAAGGGTGGTTTTGTCTTGCCATAAAGTATTGCTTGATGCTCACCTTTCATTCCTTTTGTAATTATTTCAAAAGCTCAAAACTAATTTAAAAATGTAGGGAACACTGGAAAGCATAAGGGAGAAAATCAGCCCTTACAAAAGGGAAGGAAAGCAAAAAGAAGGGATGTGACAGAAATAAAATGTTGGTGTCTTTATAGAGGAGGCTGCTACTAAATACACAGAAAGTGTAACAATTGATCCAAAGTGTCAGAATAATTTTACCTATAAACTTTATGCCTGTCAGGTATTTGAAGGGAGATTTTTCTAAGATGTTACAGGGATGTAGACACACAGTATGCACTTAGNGAGAAAGAGAAAGAGAAAGAGGAAGAGGAAGAGGAAGAGGAAGAGGAAGAGGAAGAGGAAGAGAGGAAGAAAAGGGTAGAAGTAGAGACAATAAAATCTGGCCAGAGTTTTCTGTTGGTTCAGGTTAAAATACCCTGCAAATGCACACCCTTCAGAACTGAAAAGAATTAATTTATGCAATTGTCTCCTCAAAATGACATTTTCTGCCATTTAGCTCTTTTTATAGGAACCTAATTAATCTATGCACATTTTAACTAAATTTATCTTACAATTATATATATCTATATTAATTTATTTCAGCTGATTGGATCACCAGGCTGAGGAACTGTCTCAGTGGTTGGAGGTCTTCGCAGATTTCTGAATGCATGTAGCTTCAAAGGTGGGCTTCCAGCTCTGAAGACCTATGTCTTTAATGATCCAAGAGTCCTTGTGTTTTGTGTGTCCCTGTGTGCTGTGTTTTGCTCTGTACAACAACCCAGTGCTCCCTGTTTCCCTGGCAATTGTGCAGCAGTGAGGCTGGCATTCACAGCTAGCACATGTTTAAATACTTGATGGATTTAGGACTCATTTGGTCTACTCTCAGTTGGGCCTTTCTGTTCCCTACTGCTCAAAGTAATGCACATTCACTCAATGCAGTTGAAAATAATCTGAGCAGACATCAGAAAGGGCACAGTGCTAAAGAGCAACCTCTGAAAAGCTCATCTGCATGGACCTGGTGATGTGGACTGGATTTTCTATACAGTGGCAAATAACCAGTATTTACTGAGTTAATAAAATCAGTAAGTTTAATTACATCACTGATACCAAATAATCTATTTTTCTGCTAGATCACGCTGAAAACAACTGCAATTTTTAACAGCTGTAAAAATCCAAAGAGGTGACAGGCACACAGCAGTGCTGGTTTCTCTCATCACATTATTCTTGTGGTCTTTTCCACAAATGCCTGGGTGTCTCTTAGATATTAGTTTTTAATCATCTACCCTCATTACGTGTAGTGTTTGCTCCTTTTCCATTTTCTAGCACAAAGCCAGAAAGAAGGCAATTAAAATTCAATAATGGTGCAGTGCTTAGACACTCATTAAGTAGTCATTAGGTAGTCTGGAGACTCATTGTCTTTACAAGGGTTTGCTCTCCATGAATCTCCTCTCTGCAGTACTAGTTCAAAACAGCAAACACTACGTGAGCATGAATCCAGAGGCTCCCTGAGTCCTAGCTGGGATGCAGTAAAACCCCAGGGGCTCTTCCAGCAGCACCAGGGAGATGCTCAGGCCTGGGGCTGCTCTGGCTGCCTCCACTCCCACTCTGCTACCTGGAAGTGATTCCTGTCATCCTCAGGCAATAGAAGGATCATTTCAACACCCTTGTTTGCGCTTGTTGGAGTTCACCCTCTCCCAGAAACACAGTCCCCAGTCGCCAAGACAGTTTGTAGAAGGACACGCATGAGTAACTGGCAAAATTAGGCCTCTAGGGAGTCAGGAGCATTCACTGTCAGCCTCGGGAGCCAAGCTCCTGCCAAAAGAGCATTTAAAACAAGAAGGCTTCATTTTAAAGGTGGGAAAAAAAACCAACAAAACAACTCACTGGCAGAGACAGGATGGCAAAAGCATGCCACTGATTTTCAGATGCCTGAAGGCATCAATAAAATAATGCTCACACTCAAAACAAGAGAAGCAGCCTCTCTTGTTTTAAAGGACTGCCTCTGGACATTGAATAATAGCATCTGCTCTACACACTCCGAGCACCTTGCGTTTGCTTTGCTTTCTGTCCTTGAGGATTTGGAAAGAAAAGAGGACAAGACAAGACAACTGAGACAGTTCAAGCTAGGAAGATTCCATGGCAGTTCTATGGAGCATTTCCCCAGAACTCACTGAGAGCAGAGGGAGAAATCTCCAATGCATTATTTAAGACCACTCTCACACTGCTGACCCTTTATAGATGTAGATCAATAGAGTAGCCTGTGCCAGAAAGAGAGATCCATATAAAAAACCTAAAATAAAACTCATATTAGAGATGCTGAGAGGAAATAGCACAGCCCAAGGGAATATCTGCATGCCATGGTACAATAAGGCAGCCCTCGAGGGATCAGCAGATGGCAATGGAAGGAGGAGAGCAATTCACAGATTCCCAGCTTCTTCATAGCACTTGGTCACCTCTGGGGCATAAAGCTCTGGCACAGAATCGCTTCATCGACAGTTCATCACACACACACTTCCATGCACAGTCACAAAGTCTTATTTCATTAAATACTGGTTTTCTGTATTAAAATCTGTTTTCCAACACTGCATCCTCCTTTCTGCCTTGCCCGACCCTGGTACCCACAAGCCACGGCTGACAGTGTCAGGTGAGGATCAGGAGTGCTCACCTTGGTTGGCTTTCTGTTGCACTTTGCTGCACAAGCTCAGGTTATTTCTCTGAACCATCTTCCACTCATATTCCTGCGGGACAATTCAGCTAGGAGGCCTGAGAGGTTGGGATTGCCTTGGAGTTCTTTTGTACAGTGCTTGGCGCAGTACCTGATCAAAACATTCAGGATTTTTTTCTACTCCAAGTGCATTCAGCTGTGTATTTATCTGCTCATAAGAATTTTTGGAGCAGCTGGCAGACATTTCATTTATCAAGAGAGAAAACATATTCTTGAAGGCTTGGTGACATGCTGTGCATCAGGATATATACATGCCCATGTGTATATAAATATGTTTGTGTGTGCATGCACAGATGTAGAGAGAGATGACTGATGGATAGTCAGTTCATGAGAGTCACAGTTCATGTCTCTGTGTAGATACAGCATTCTCAGGCTCCCTAAGACAGGCTACAGTTGTCTAAATGTTAAAATATATCAATACATAAGACAATTAACCTTTGGCAACAAAGAAGTAATCTTCTCTTTCATTTGTCATTTTTCTTCAGAGGTGTTTTTTCTTATTGTTTGCACACCACTGCCTTTGTACTTCGATTACAGCTACGCATGTAACAGTAAAAATGACAACAAAGCTAAGCCCATTTCTTCTACAGGATGATAATTATCAGGAATATTATTCCACAACTGTTAGAGGTTTATGTCCCAAAAGGAGACAGAGGAGTCCCTTTACTTTATTTGAATAAAGGGAGAGGCCATGGGGCATTCCCCTCGGATCTCTCGAAGTTCCAGACGACGCAGCCTCCCTTTTATCCTAATTTCCCGGCCGCATTTCCCTTATCTCTTTCCCCATTGGCTGAGGTACTTGAGATGCACAGACTTCCCGGGATGCCTGATTCCTAAAAAATCCCCTTTAATGTGTAACCCTCCCTTTTAATTCTTAACTCTTATGGAATTTATGTTTTCTTCCCCATTGTTTCTTTCATCTTTAAATATTCAATTTTATTTATCGACAAACCTGCAGTTTGTTTGTAAAAGAAAATGTCTTTTACCCATTCATCAATCAGTGGAACCCTTCTCATTGTTTCTCCTATCTCTTGGTGCTAATCCTGTCTATCAGTAGACCCACAGTTTGTTTGTAAAGACACAACCATCATTCCTCTCATAATCAAGTGTGTGTATTTCTGGCACACTGCAGAGATTGGTAATGGTCAGGTGTCATCAAGTAGAATGGAAAATATTTACTCAAGAGGTGTACTTTTAAACTAGCTGACTAAATGTCTATTTTCCTCAACTGCTCTTTTTGCTGGAAGTTTTCCCAGGACCTGTTTTCTGCTTTCTGACCAGATGGGGAAGTGACCAACTGCACAGTGGGAGAACACTGAAAGTCAGGGGGCTGTAGTTAACCATTCTTGAACAACTGAGGTTGGAAACCTGCCTGCAGAGCTAAGGGCAAATTATCTGTAAATACTAACTAACTTCCCAGCAATGGGATGGCCATATTCTAATCCAGCTAAAAGAAATCTGGCCTCACAGTTCTATGGAACCAGAAGCATTTGTACAGTCTTCTCTTGCTGTGACCACTGGTACTGAGTGATGTCAAGGTTTCCATTCTTTTTAACATAAAACTGTTAGGTTTTCATTCTTAGTCTCATTTAGATAATTCAGTGGCCTTCAGAAAACCATTCACTGTCCCTTTATTCCCCCAACCACAAAAAAGTGACAAAAAATAAATAGGACTGGGTGTGCTAACTCAGCATATGAGGAGGAGGCATAAGAGGAAGGAATCTACAACCCTCTTCATCCTATTCCATCCCTTCCCCACTCTCTGTGCCTGACCAGTCTGTAGATAAATACATCTGCCTTGCTGGTAACCAGCTCTTCTTATGTGCACATATCCAGCACGTCTGGATAGTTATTATCAAGGCAGTCATATTCCAGAACAGGAATGATCATCAGCCAAATCAGCATCCAGAGACTGTCTTTTCATTAGACTTCTACTTACTACCAATAACCACATGCAGAAACTTTCTGCTGGACTTCTCCTTCCTAAAAAACCAAGAGTATTCAGTGGAGACAGATTAAGGAGTTTTCAGGTTAGACTGTGTTGTGCACACATATTATAAACAAAATATGAAAGACTAATACGCCTCCATGCATATTGATCTTGTTTCCAAACACATCTCCTGTTTGAGCCTTTCTTCTCTCACCCACTAAATTCCCTCAGGTAACAGTGGCTGCACCTACAGGTCAGTCTGAGCTGACTTATACCAAAGATGAAAGGTCAGCCTTTGCATTATCGATATGGCCACTTTGCTGCCTTCTACCCTTTTTTTCAGCTGTGTATCTGCTTGATGCTCCATTGCTCTGGTTATGTGGGGAGCTGGAGATCCAGCAGTGACCAGAGGTGAGCTCCTGCTGTGCCAGGTGCAGGTCTGTGGTTTGGCTGTGAGAGCAGTTTCGAGCTGATCATCACAGGGCAACAGTCACAAAGCCAGGTCTGTGAGGAAGGAAGGTCCTTTCCTGCAGGCAGAGTTTTCAGGCACTGGAAACCTCTATTTCCTCTTGCAGAGAGGAGATTCCAAAACTTTCTAGAAGTTATCCAGCAGAACAATCATCACTAAGAAAGGATTACCTTTTCGTTTGCTGTGAAAAATAGAATTGGTCTGCCTCCTAATCCAGCTGTCGACAAGAAACTGACAGGTAGTTATACTTATCAGAAAACTCAGATGCTGTTTTTCCCTTTATAGTTCAAATACCTTTACGGCAAGCTTGAGGCCTTAAAGCATTAAAATATACTCACCCCACTTCCTTTGTTTTCAATATCTCTTCTTCAAGCATTGTAGCATTTTTAAGAGAATCAATAAAAGAGGAAGCAAGGTTGTCTCATGCATGCAAACCTTTTGGTACAAATATGTAGGCTAAATTGGACTTTTATGAAGATTTATACACAGCAACTCAATGCCTTTACATTTACTTCCTCACATTTACTTCCAGCAGTTTTGTTCCTTTTTTATTACTGAAGATCCATGATATCAACAATCCTCCTCCTCATTCCTTTTAGAATTCTACTAATGACCACCAGCAATGGGATTTTGCAAGTTAAACAGTACTGTAAAAATTTCCATCAAATCCATGGGATGCACTTCTGTGCTTTTACTACAGCTCAAAGGCAAAAACTTCCTGCTGTGTTTAATGTGTGTAGTACATTGGCTAATTGTAGTATGATTCATGTAAAAACCCACAAAATAAAACAAAGTATGGTTTGAAACATATAAGCAGTAAACCAGTAACCTCCAGATCCTCATGTGCCTTGAAGGTCAATCCCTGCAGAGAGCAGAAAATAACGAAATGTAAAAGGCACTGTGAGTTCTTTTTCCTATGCAACAAATGAAAGAAAATACTGCTCATCAGAGAGCAACCATTTCCCTGAAGTCAATCTGAGTGACTAAACCATGTTTTTCAGGTTTTAAAGGTTTCCCTTTAATGATCTCCTGAGTCCTTGACTGCCTTAAGGAGCTTGACCCATTCTTGCCCAAGTATTTTTTCTTGAAAGCTGCATGGAAAGAAGCTTGAAGACGTCTTTTTCACTACTAAAAAAGGAATTTACTGCTTACAGAGGCTGCTCTTGAAGGTTTTGAGATAAGTCACTTTGAACTGCAGCAGAAGGAAAAGAAGTAGTGAAGATTATCTTCTTCTGACATTATTCTCAGCGTGTCAATTACTCATTGTTTGCTTTTGGACTTTACAGTCCCTGCAGCATCGAAGCACTCCTCCTGTATCTCGGACTTCAGCACTTCTGTTTTAAAATGGTCTTAAGTTATGTGCAGTAATTATGGAATCAGGCACACATACGCAACATTGAGAAGTATGGGGAGTGTAAATCAAGAAGAAATAATAGGAAGAGATTGAAACCTGACATATAAATATGTTTCCCTACCTCAGTGAACATCATAGTGGACTTTAGTCTCTGGCTTGTAGCTATGTGTATTCTAAATAAAAGCCAAAGCTAGAAAAAGCTGAAACATACCAGAATCTCTTATTAGTTTGAGCTGGAAGTATAGCACCACATCATCTGTAGCTGGATGTGCCTTTTGCTTCCTCAGCTTATGCTGCTGCTAAAATGGATTTAGATTACTCTACTTGCCTTTTCCTTTGTTCTTAACACATGTCATGAAGATGGATCAGTAGCACTGCTTAATTGACCATCAATACTGGTATACTTCACTGTAAACAGGTCAAATAGAAATGGTTTTTTGACATTCTTAATAGAAATCTCTTTAAACAGTCCCAAAGTCCTTTAAGAGTTGTGGTAAAAAAGCAGAAAGCATAAGGATTATGATAATGGCTCAGTGCCTAAAATTCATTTGGTCTACAATTCATTTTAGCTAACATTACCAATTGTATGACTTTGTTAACCTTCAGTCTTTTACAGAGATGGAGGAAAGAGCTCAGAATGCAAAATAAGGAAGGAAGAGGTAGAAGGAAAACATCAGGTATATAATCAGAGCCTGATAAAAAGTTGAAATCAGCAGGAGTGGGATGCATATGAAGAAGGGAGCATAAACACTAAGAGAGAACATTAATATTAACAATGCACAAGGCAGGAAAAAAAAATCACTTTATTGTTCCATTTTTGGAGAATTAATTTAATCCAAAACTCTTTATGCAAGTACGGTGTATGACCCGAGGCACTTCTGCCATTATGAATATACACATATATCTCTGTGTATGTGAGCATGCATATATGTATATAATATGCACAAATCTATGTATTTCCACAGTTCCTTTGAAGCTCGGGTTAAACACAGCCCTTTTGAACAATCAGTAATAACGAGACAATTAGGAGCCGAGTGGCTATGCATATACATATATGTCTAAGAGAAAATCTGCCAAATTACAAAAATTATGGGCTTCAATATCACAAGGACCAATGAGCACAGAAATCAACAGCAGCTGGAGTCTAATCCTGCATCATTCCATCAGAGGCAGCTTTGCCAGTGATGCTCTGAGTTGCAGAACTGGCGTCCAGCCACAGCCCAAAACCCTTCCTTATGCTTTAAGTGGCAGAAAAAGGGGATGGAGTAACTGTGAATCCTCCCCTCTGCTGACATAAACATTTGCTCTTCTTCCTGGCCCTGAAATTCATGACATATTTACACACTTCTCACTGCAGTCTAGACTCCCAAATGGAGCTTACTCCCATGCTTACCTACTAAATTAGCCCCAGCAGTGTCCTCCAAATACCTCCTGTACTTGCCTGCTGGCCTGAAGGAGGCCCTTTCCCCCTCAGTGCCATTTCCAGCTGTTGCTGACACACTGCTACAGCTGAAGATGTGGCTCTGAAGCCTGTAGCTGTTCCTCAAAGTACAGCAGCTGATCCACCTCGAAGCAATCACTTGCTCTAGAAACCAGTTTCTCCAAAGAGCTCCTGATCTCCTCCTCACTGGCATTCTGCTGTCTCGCTTGCTTGAGGCAGCTGTACACTGCCTCAAATGCCTCCACTCCCAGCTTCCCAATGGCAGATCTGGGGAAAAATATTATAGAAAAGGTCAAGTTAAAGTTAATTCCTGTTATACAGCAACATAAGCATTAGCTAGTGCAGATTTCCTCTAAATGTTGTTTGTTTTATTAAAATGACATCATGATGCACCTTGTTTACCTGACAGTAAAAGGAACTAAAATTTCCTGGTGAATGTCTCCTTGGTTAGTTGCTATACAAAGAGCCCAAGAGTAAAAACCTGGCTATAGCAAAGCCATCTTAATTGTTACAATCCAAGTATCCTCTTCATGCTGAGTCCGACAGACTCTTTTATCTACAAGAAGTCTGGTAAACACACATGCATTTCTGCCTCTGGATTTCAACAAAACCAAAAGAAGCAGCCCCAGTCAGCTGAACACCAGTGGCATTTTATGTGAGCACATTTTGTTATTCATTGCTTTATTTTAGCTTCTATCAAATACATGAAAACCATTGTACAAGCTCAGTATGAGCTAACTTGACACTTTTTTTCTTTTCTACAATGCTCTCCTTCATCAGAACACAGATCTGTAACTCAGTGACAAAACACACTCACAGCATCTTAATATTGATTTATAAAAAAGACCCATTTTAAAACAGCAATACAATGAACAGCATTTCTTCTTCCTAAAGGAAAAACATCTTTATATTTATGTACCACAGGTAACAAAATTTTTCACTCAGTGATGGCTTCATATTTTGATGAAAATACCAGGGTAATTTTCCTTCAGCATATTAGAGATCACTCTTCATGTTTCTGACACAGGATTTGGGGTTTTTTTTCACTGAGCCTCTACATGTTAGAGCAGTTGAAAATTGCTTGTCTTTTAGACAAAAAGGAGGTGCTTGGAAGGGAACCATGTCATATATTGCCTGCAGCAGGCCCCCCAGCCAGTGCCTGAGGCAGCAGGAGCTGGAACACCCCCAGCTTGGGGCTGTACCAAGGATGATCTACACTGGGGCAGAGAAGGGGACCAGAGATGTCTCTTGGTGCCAGCATTAGGGCTTAGAACGTCAGCAAATGTGCATGTAGGTTCAGAGGGAGCAGGCACACTTATTATAGCAGTTTAAATAGTTTAACCTACCATTCAACAACAACTTCACAAACCGCAATTGTAGTTTTTCCTGGTTTTGTACTAATTTTGCTACATGTCTAACACCAGGGCAAGGTTGACTCTTCTCACCCAATAGCATAATCAATCTAACAGTTTAGTTGCTTTTTATCACTGGTCATCCTGTTATTGCTGAGGAAAAACATAATTATAGTGAAATGTCAGCTAGTAAGAGTTCCATATTATGTAAATTCCTTAATTCTTAGAAAAACATTGCAAAGAATTCTACTTTATTGCTTCTCAAACTTCTCCCATCTCACTCATTCTTTGCTTTTCTAGCACCTCGATCGTGCCCAGGTGTGATTCCCCTTTGGCTTCAGCTCACCCCTCTGCTGGCTCCTGACATAGAAGCAGATCAGGAACCTGGGGCAGAGAAAACCAAAACCCAGGGTCAGAAGTCACAGGGCCAAACTGGAATCTCTACAGGTCTAGACCTTACTTAGTCCTGCTTTCTATAACTAGAAATTACCTTTTTATTTTCTACCAAGACTGTTGTTTAGAAGAAAATAAAAACTGTTGAAAATAATTAACTCTCAGGCACTGGAAGCCTAGGGATTGGATTACCACTGAAAGCTAAATGGAGATTTATTTGAAAAACAATGTACATTTCTTCACAAAACATTATCAAAAATACCACTATTTCTCTCCAACAGTTAAAAATCAATATATGAAAAGCTATCCTGAAATCACTGCTACTTCATCAGTGCCTTTCGTTACTCCTCTCTCCCTCTTAGACAAGTATGTTTAACTTTATAGCAGTCCTGTCTATTTAAAGATGAAAAATTAAGCAAACATATACCTTGGGAGTATTGCTTCTGCTAATAAATGTGACCTGCAGACTTGAATTCTCTCTGTTCAGCTTGGCGGAGCATGCAAATCAGCTAATCTGTATAATAGCTGGCACAATAGAATTAAGGGGAAAATGTTCATAGGTTGAAAATTACAGTGTAGGTAACAAAAATTATAACCTGCTCTTACAAAAGAAGACATCAGGCTCTGTTTGGACTTGAGAGCTGCATTAATTTGACTGTACTACCACATCATGCATCACAGAGGCAGAAATGTGGGATCTCGGGGAGTAAATGTCAGAAAGGCGTCACCGAGTGAATCTATCATCCTGATGGAGGGAAGGGTTTCCAGCGCTTCCTGGAAAGTGAGGTTTGTCCATTATGGCCCTGATCCTGGGCTAGGGGATATTTGTCCGTCCATGTAAAATCCCAGAAGCACAATTACAAATTGCTACTTCACATGAAATATGGGATACCTGGACTAATGTTTTGAAAATAATTAAAACCCTACCATCAAATGTGCTGCAAGAACAAGTGCAGAACTCACATTTACAATCACATTTGGCCATCCATGTTTTCTGATTTACTGACATTTACTCTCCTCATGCTATCCTATAGATCACTCTTCTACAACCTCACTGTGAGTCATCATCTCTTTTTCAGCCAAGACAACAAGAGCGAAGGGGGTACCTGACATCTGGGATTTCATTACTGTGAAAAATTGTGGGCCAGACCTCCATCCCACACTGGCCTAAATTGCTTTTCAGTGTGCTAAAATCCAGGGAATTAAATCGGACTCTACCAGTCACGAGTCTGGCTTCAGATGATACTCAGTAATGTGCTTAAATGTCCAATCTCAGATTGTTCTTTTCTTTCTTTGTTACAGAGTCTCAGCTGGAGAGATTTATTGAGCTCAACTTCCCTCACTCCTGGCTACACAGAGCAGTCCCAATGCTCCAGGCAGAGGGGGCACAGGGCTGGAAGCATGCTGTGATCACAAACCCACTGGCTGCACAGCAGATATTGCAGTCTGGGGACACTGTCACCTACAGAAGCTGTGGCCTGAAAAAAAATTACTCCTGTAATACACAACACACAACACATGCATTAGAAGATGAACAGCAACAAGACCCAAAGCCATACTGATACTTGCTTTGTGGATAATTATTTGTGGAGCATTATGTGGACATAAAATAGAGACTTGGTTCTATCAAGGATAAGGCACTTCTGAATATGCAAGACACAGTAAAAAATATCAGCAAAATCATAGGCACTGCTGGAGTTAGAGAGGAGTTAAATAGGAGCTTAGAGAACTGCAATTTTTAGACACAGGGTGTCTAAAACCATTCCAAGTCATTTAGTGGATCTGAATTTATCAGGCTATCTGGTGATTCACAGTCAATTTTCTATTTTAGTAATTTTGCAACAGTGCAAAATTACTAAAATTTGACAATATAATAATGTTGCGTTCTCAACTGGCTGAGGAAGTTGTAAATCTTTCCCTAGGTGAACAAAGAATTCTCAATTACCCCACAGGTTTTCATGTTGACTGTTCTGGTACTAGCTACATATTAATATCTCCTTTCTGGCTTGGAGATCAATTACAATACACCTACCTTTACACCACACTGACAACAGCCACAAAACAAGATTAAGGCTGAAGCTTGTGCTCCTCCACAGGCATTAGCAGCCAGGTTAATACCTCTCAACAACTTCGCATGACCTGCCTCAAAGGGTAACTATGACAGAAATCAGCAGCTAAGGGGTTTTTCAGCTCCTCACTTTCCAATGTCATTTAGCTTGATGGCAACTATCATTTAAAGCCATCCTGATCTCACTGGTGCCTTCAGGGGGCTGTGTGTGGTCTGTGCAAGGAGAGGCTCTGCACAGACCACTACTGAACACACCACAAAATCCCTCTGGATCAGGCATCAATAATAACATCTCATCTCTGCCGTAATGGGCAACAAACACACTGCTCCTGAGACAAACACAGAAAATTCAGTTACTCCAAAGTACCAGTTACTCATGCCTACATCAATGCAAACCTTAATAAAGAAACTTTCTGGACATGGAATACCCATTCCACTGGGCATTTATGTATCCTTTTGAATGCAGCCAGGCCACCTGCATCCACCACCAAAGAGCGCATTGTAAAGAACAAATCTGTGTTAATTTTGGCTCACGGGGCATAAAAGTAAGTGCAGGCATCTTTGAAAGAATAATTTCAGCAGATGCTTCTAAATTCTGTTCTTCCTAACTCAAGGAGCTGACTCCATGGAGTCCAGTAGTATTACTTAGTATTCCCATCAGCACATCCAACAATGATTTGTACCTGAATTAATTGATGCTATTTCCAAGCATCAATTTATTAACCCCATATTACTCTTTAAAACAGTATAATCATTTGCATCTAACCAGTAGTGATATGAATCTCAGTGAAAAAGATTGCTACATTTATTTTCCAAGATGACTCTGCAAAAGAATCAGGAAATTACATATCCTTAGTCTCATACAAAAAAATTGTTTTCTAACTGTACCACAAAACCTTAACATATCTGCTACAGCATCTCATGGTTCAGTAAACAAACAGGTTTATCTCAGTCAGAATACAAAAGATCTCTGTCCTCTCAAGTCATCTTTCTGTCATTCAGTTTGCTGGCACTACTGACTATGAATGACTAAAACTTTGACACTTGAAAGAAACGGCTCTGGGTTCAAATCTTCATTTGCAGCATAACTTCTCTGTTGCTGTTTAAAGACTTCTTGAGATCTGCTAGCAGAAGGGCATAATAAATTTCATGATTCAGGTTTCAGGAACTTATTTCTAAAAGTAGGGCAACGCTTTTCTAGTTCTGATAGCTGTTCAATCTTGGGAATGTGAAAAAAATGGCTAAGTATAAGAAAAGGGCTTGATAATAATAATTTAAAAAAAAAAGAAATGGAAAGTATTATTATATAAAAGCTAGTAAGAAAATAAATACAAATTACTAATATTAGACCCCACCTTCACCTTCAAGCCTCAGCAGACTTCGACTATCCTCATATTACTGCTGAATGAAAATTTCTTCATTTGAAAACACAATAATAATTTTCCTAATTCATCCTTAATTACTTCATAATTCCTGAATTAAAGCACCTTAATTTGATTGCAAACAAAACTCTCTGATGTCCTACTTCAGAGACCTGCAAAATCTAAAGCATATTTAGGACATGTTTTCCCGTGAGTCAAGGAGGATCTTATTATTAAAAGATGTAGACACACAGGTGAAGAAATATCAACGATAATATTCTCCATGCACCTCAAATTCAGAGATAAATTAATTTATAGAATAGGAATTGAAGCTGACATCTGCTCTTGGAAGAAGCGTTAATTAGAATTTAGAGCTGCTAGTTGAATTCCAGCTACTATAAATTGAGAAGATGCTTTATCATAAGAGAAAATGTGTTTCTTTTAGGTTTTCCCACAGAAGGAAACAAATGACAACAAAACACAGTCATTTAAATCAAACCTGAATACCGCAATTTTCAAGTCTTTCTATATGAAGAAATTTACTACCAATACTAAAAATAAGGAAGTATTTGCTTCTATAGAGCTATTCTTCATGAGATAGAGTGGGTGAAAATTACACTGTTTTACTGTGACCATGAAGAATTACCTGAAACACACTTCCCTGGGCTGCAGTAGATTTATACACAATCTAAGATTTCCTAGTCATTCTACAATTATTTTAAACATTCTGGTTTTTAACAGTGCCACGGCATTCAAATAATCTTTGAAAAGTCATCAGTTTAATTCCTTCAGCATCAGTGATGAAGATCAAGCAGAAATTTCGTGGCACACTTAACACATACCTGACACTATTTGCTTTGTTTATCAATGCTTTTGTTTTAGACAGATGTGTCTGAAAAGCACCACAATATACAGCTATTTCTTGAATGTGGGCATACAAGGATACAGCAGTTACCTCTGAAAATTCAATAATTATATGCAGATCTTGTAAGAATTTAAGAATTCAAGTCCTTTGTTCAGCTGTGTAGTAATACAGAGTTAATGCTGATTTCCTTCTACAAGGCTTAATACTGGAAGGGGGGGGGGGTCTCCTGACTTAGGATTTTATTAAAAAATGACAGTTTTAAAACCAACAATTTGCCTATCAGAGAAAGAAAAAGGTACTTATGCATTTCAAAGAAACAATCAGAATACTATGACTATAAATATTTTATTTCTCAGTCCAAGCATTGTCTTTAGCCATATTCTATTAAGTGTTGCTACTAGGTATAAAACAATGCATTTCTGAGTTAGCAATAAGTTAGTCTCATTAAAAGGTTGTCAGTGAGTCAGGTACTTCAATGGAAAGATCAATGTAATCAATTGGTATGGAGATGAACAGTTGTGATAGAAATATCACGAACACCACAGTAATTTACTCACAAAATCTCCAGCTGGGCTTGAGTGCTGTACAGCTACAGAGGGAGGTGAAGCAGCATTCAAGCCCTGAACTATGCTAAACACCCATAGAAGACTACAGCTAAAGTAAAAATACTCATTAAAAATCCAATCAAAAAGACTTTTTAAAAGCTAATAAAACCCCCAGCTGCTTTGGAATGAGAGATGTCCAGTTATGGAAAATATTTAAGCGTGTATATGAATATACATAAAAATGGACACTAACATATACACAAAAAGGCTCCCAAACACATTTGCAACTTATTTCCATAAACCCCACAGTTTTATGCAAACAGTATTTTCAAACATCAACCATTTGGGCTTAGTTCACATCTATATCCACCCAATGGGACCTGAAGCTAGGTGGATTAAGTCCACAAATTCTTTCAGGTCCTCTTTTCATATCTGTAACCCTTTAAAAAGTCCCTAGCACAAAAGAAGACTAAGGCAAATTCACATATTGGCAGACCCATGCAATTCCATATTGACACCATTCTATGGAGAAAGAAAGAAAAGCAATTATCAACTATGGATACTAGGATTTTTAGAAAGGCCTGGAAAGATTTATGCATTCAGTTTCTTCTGGGTCTGCATCAAACTAAGATAAGCTTCACAGAGCTGTTGAGGTATTTAAAGATGTAGATAGAAGTCTAGGTATTTTGGGGTTTTCTTTTTCTAAAAAGCAAACATTTAATATCTTTCAAAAGAGAACTCTGGTCATTCCTGGATCTAACCTCTTGGCCCTACCTATATTTCTCTAAAGTAAACTCCCCAAAGTTGCAATGCTACTTCTAGCAAACACTGTCAAAATTCTTCAAGTGGCTCCTTATTGAAAACAGACTATATAATTAATGCTGCGTGAAAGCATTTTTGCATTTGCAAATTATTGAAAAAATCAAGGTGCTGGAAATTTGAACAAATCAATCTATGCATTATGTATGCACAGCACAAGAAAATAGGCAAGCTATGCTTCGTGTGTAAAACTAAAAGAAGTATAAGTCTAATTGTCTGAATGTTTTCAGGGTTTGGGGCACTTGACATTTTACAATGAATATCTTAAAATTTTAGGTGTTTTGCTACTGAAATGCAATTTTCAAAGTGAATAAAGACCCTCTCCAGTGCTAAAGCAATCAAAACGTCTCCTTAAAAAAAAAAAAAGGCCTTAAAAATTCAGAATAACAGAATGACTCATTCATCTATGACATATAGCTCAGCAGATAAGCTGAAAAAAACCCTGTGTTTTCTTTACATATCTAAGCAAATTCACAAAATATTTCACACTGTTTTAAGGGTATGACCTGAGGTTCAAGTAACGTACAAAATGGGCAAAAGATGAGCATCCTAAGAACATGCATCAAACTTTAACTATGCCCCAATACTCATTCATTCTAACTCCCAAGTTTGTTCTCATTATTAATTCCAATGTGTGCCATAACAAACGTAAAGCTGCTAAGAACTGCTGAAATTATGGTGTTGGCAGGTGACATGCTCTTCCCATCCTCAGATGCAGGATAGAGAGGAGCAGTGTAAGAAACAGAGTGCCAGCAAGAGAAGCAGCCCATTTTTGTCATGGAAAGGAGAGGAGTATGGACAGTGGGAAGAAGCTGAACAAAGACCCACAGAAAATGCCTGAGGAATTAGAATATCACCTCCAACTTCGGCCTTGAGGGGTTACTGCTGCTTCTGCTGGAGAGGACTCCTGCGCTTCTGAGCAGCAGACACTGTCTCACTCACCTTCATTTCTTCTTAGGCAGGAGAAGCCCAGGATTTACCCATTTCCACTTTCTCTTTCAGTCGTTTCCTTGGGACATCAATGACTCCTGAGTCAGGAGCATGCATTCACTTCTCCCTGACAGAAACCAAGAACCAGTATCCCAGCTTGGTCACACACAAGCAGGGTTCAACCTTTCAGTGTTCCCACAGAGTTTACTCTACTCTCACTTGCTTGTAAAGCAAACAGCAAACCCAAAATATTTCCTTCAAATTTGGATCTGGAAAGCAAATGACTTAATTATCTTAAAATGGATTTTCAGTAAAAGAAAGAGAAACTCATGTACTAACATATTTAATTTGTTTCCATAATGAACAGCTTAGACTCATTTGAGAATGGCCTTTAAAAATGACATGTAAGAAGCTGTGACAAGGAATACAGATATGTAAATAAAATTTTGGCTTAGCCTATGAGATGCAGAAAACTATAGCCATGTTGTAAGATGTCTTGGGATCGCCAGTGAGAAATTATTACCCGAAAATGGAGTGTTGGACAGAACACTGTGGTGTGTGTAAGAGGAAATTCAATGCTCAAAAACATTTCAGGATCAATATCTTCAAGAGTACTCTATTGTATATTGTTAAAAAACAATTAGCTTTTCTGTATTTGTTGCTTTTGTCTTCACTAAAGCTGCCCTCAATGACATCAATAACAAAACCGGTTTCAGTTGGCTCAGAAAGGTTGACTCTGCATAAATTGAAATACTACATTGTAGTGGTGCAAAGGGGAGCTACTTCACTACATCAAGTAAACACTTTCTTTACTGTTTTGGTTTTTTTTTTAATTGCACATATGAATGAAGAAAAAATTCTTCTATACTTCTGGAATTTTAGGACTACTTGTCTCAAAGAGCATCCAGTGCCTACTGAATGACCTCAAAATTACCTTTATTTATGAATTTTTAAGATAAACAATGCATTTGATGGCAGCATCACAAGCACAAGAGGCACAGATATATACTGCTCATGAGTCTAAACCAATAGTGTTACAAGCATTCACAGGAGCAGAATAAAAATATCACCCAATGCCTTTTCTTCATGACTTCTGAAAGACTGCTTTACTTACACTCAGCAGGGGATGATGAAGTCTTTTGCCTGATCATGGTATGCTGCTGTGCGTAAGACTTTGGGCACTGACTAAGAGGTGCTTACTGCTGGGCTAAAGGATTTTAATTTACTTAAAATTTGGGGCATAAAAGCCTTTTCCTTTTACTGCCATACATTGTATTGAATTGTAAAGTGCATATTAAAGTTCACGGCTATTAAAATGACTCACAGTAGATATTCATGGATATCTCCACAAAGGAGCACAAAACGATCTGTACCAAGTTTTTTTGTATGGACCTTGGGGGGAAAAAATTAATAGGTGCTACTACAATTTAATCTGACGGGGAAAAATGCTTTGGCTTGAGGAGTTACTTCTGAAGAACAGCGTGGTTCTCTTCTGAGATGCACAGTTGGAAAGCCTCTATAGGGGAACATCAGTGGAACAGTCATTTGTTTGTCTTCATGGATCTCTCCATGAAGATAACTTGGCTCGGGATAGCATGTGGCACTAATGTTTCTCAGAGCCAGCATGTACCAAGTTAGCTCGTACCATCAAGGATGGGAACCACCATGAAGATCAGATGGTGGCCAGGACAGAAATTACCAGTAAATGGCTGCTCCCATTTCCTGCATCTAACATGATTCCACAGTTTCAAAGCCCATTTTGAGGAATAAGAGTATTATAGATCTGATTTCTGTGTTTGGTTCACTTCTCGCTGCTGGCACACAGGGTTGGGAAGGAGCATAATGATAACCTTGCTGGGAACTAGTTCAAAAAATGGAGATTTCTTATCAACACTGCAGACCTCAATATTGAAATGCTCAGCACTGAAGTGGAACTTTTTGTTGAGACAATGAACATTGCTTGAAAGGTAAAGTTAAATCTCTGCTCTTATAAACTTTATAATGAATTCTGATACCAAATATAACAAACTAGTAATTGTCACTGGAGCTGGTGATTTTATCTTGACTTTTACTGAGAGGAGAGTGATTCACATTGATGCGAGATGTGATCAACTGGAACACAGTATACAGTGAAAAGAAAGTCAGGAGAAATATTTAGGGGTTGTTGTGGGGAAAAAAAGCGCCATTTCCTTTCACTTAAAATAGGAGGAGACCGAGCACTCCTACCTACCACGTTCAAGAATGTCAGTGGATTCCTTCTATATTCCCATAAAGATCTTTAGCACAGCTTCCCTCTTACATGAGTATCCTTGTCAAGTCCTGCTTAAGAATACAGTAGAAACCTCCTAAATTGATGCTCCAATACACAGCAAGTCCAAGAAAGCATTCAGTGAATTATGCTGCAGTAAATCAAGAATGAGCACATAACACCTTGTCAAGTGACTGCCTTGCTACAGGTGTTTGCAAGCCAGAATCATTCACATGTCAATTGGAAATGGCTAAAAGGCACTTTTGCTGTTAGACTCTGTGTTATTTTAGATTAATATACCATTTTATCAGAGCTACTGACACTTTCTTCCAGTAAGGTCATCTGTAATGCATGGGCACAAAGTTTCTTTATGAGCAGTTCATGACATAGTCTCTCTCACCACAATCCATTGCTCCTAACATCTGAAAATGGTGCAAATCCCAAACCTTCATAGTCCTCTTTCTAAAGTGACTTGACACCAAACAGATTTCACTGCACCTCCACATTATCTCCCCTGCTCTGTTCTTCTCTTTCCTTTCAGGAAACTCCAGCTACTCAGTTTCTGTGAGAAAAAACCTCCATATCGTCTCTTTCATCAGAAACTGTCACCTGGAACATTCCTCCCCCCTGCCAAAAGTCTGCATCTATCCAAGTAAAGCTGAATAAAACAAGTCTAAATTATATTAGCCTTGCTTATGTGGCACTACTGTGTGGATGACATGAAACAAACACATCATATGAAGTTTGCTGAGGGATGAGCAGAGAAGCTGTGGCTTTATGTATTGATTCATAGCCAGATGTGTTTCCTTCTCACCACTGAAAACCCAACTGTGCCCTTTGTGCAGATTGGTCACGGGTCAGAGTTTGCAGGGATCTCCTTGACTATACACATGCTGGGTACTCTGCTCATTGACTTGTTCCTTAACACTTTCCAAGCAATTAAGTCCTTTTTCACTTTTACATATTCAGCAAATGAAAAAGTCCTGTTATGCTTTGAAGAAAGGACAATAATGTGAGTCACAACAAACCATGAAACAGCACTGGAAAAACAGAATTTGAAATAAGCGATCTAATCACACCTCAGCCCTAAAAGCAATGACCATGAAGTTCAAATGTTTTAAGTTTTACCCAGGAACCATGAGAACACCAGGTGAAATCTGTAAGTTTAGTGGGCATTTTGACTAAAAATCTCACCTTGTAAGTAGATGGGATAACACTATGCATTAATTTACTTTTATAAGTGGTTTCCATGAAAAGAGAATGAAAGCAGTAGAAGTGGAAGGCTGTGAGACCTGGGACCGGTTGCACAAAAAAAGGCGAAGCCATGAAATGAAATCCTGGGAACTGCTGCATCTTGCAATACTATAAAACTAAACAACTTCTATCAGGAGCAAATGTGATTAGTATTTTCCTGAAGTACATGGTAATTTGTTTTAAACAGTGATTGCTATCGGTGCTGTTGGAATTGAACCCATTTTCTTCAGAAAGCTCACTTAAATAACTATTAGCATCTACTGTTGAACTTATTTGTATTCCAATAACATCCACCACATTACTGGCACTGTCCACCTACACAAGAGAAAAAATTTGCCCGTTTTCAAAGAGTTTATGTTCTGAGAACAGTTAAATCTTGCAACATTGCAAAAAATATTTGAGCTCAGAAATAATACACATCACTATGATTATCAGATCAGCACCTAAATTAGGATGCAATAAATCTTGGAAGGCCAGAAATTACTAAATCAAAATAAAGGCTCAAGATACATTAACCAGTACATTCTAGAAAAGAAGCATAGATCTTTGTTTTATTAAGACACTAAAACCTCTATAAATAAAGCTGGGATTTCAGCAATGCTGTAAACAAGTAGACAATGAGTTTCAAAGGGAGCTGTCCATGTACGCTCCTCTGTCTCATTTGAAAATCCAAGCCAACAGCAGCAATTTTGTTTAGTTTAAAACATCATATCACCATGGGAAACAAACCCACTTACTTTACATTCCAGGCAAGAATGAAGTGTGGGTGAGGAGCAAATGATGGTGGTAATGTGTACAACTGCAGGTGATTTATGGGCATGGGTTGTGCTAATAAAGAGAGTGAAATTCAGAATGACACGACAGCAGGGAAGGCAAACTGGATCTTGGAAGGATGTCAGTGATTGTGAAGCTTATAAGAAAACAATCAGAAGTGAGGGTCAACTTTCATCTTCTCTGGAGGCAGGTAGGCAAGTCTCTAAACACCTTACCATCCACTTCTTTTTGTTGAGGGGATTTTTTGGCTTTATTTGCTGTGCTTTGCAATTTTTCAAATCCATATTCTCTGCCTGTACACTGGTAACACATAAACATGCTACTTACTCTCTCATGTGTTTCAGCTTGGTCTCAGCCATTGTACTGTTGAGAGCTCTGAGTCCCTGGGGCACCCCTGGAGACACTCTGGTGACAGTCCTCGAGCCTACAATCAATGCACAGACACACAACCTTATTCACCTTCATCCCCCAAGCTCCACTGCAGAACCAAGGGCAGGCAGAAGGAGGAAGACTATTCCTGTTTCTCACAAGGTGGTGCCACATTAATTAAAGATTAATTAGATTATTAAATGTACATTAAGGGCAGCTCACTTCTGAGGGACAAGTAGGTTCATAGCCTAAAGGCACCAGAATCATAGTAACAAGGAATATACGAGGAATTACAACAGAAAGGACAATCACTGGAGGAAGTGCTGGAATGGATAAATATCTCACAAAGTTAAATTTGCTTAGACAATACACATTTTCTGCCATTGTTTATTTGCTTTAAGAGAAAGAACATTCTTCCTAACAGGCACATCTCTCCTTAAGCTTGATCATTACTATAAACTGGAATTACAACATCAGTTTCTCCTCCAGATAAAGTACTCTTTTTATGTATGAATATATATATATATATATACACATAAACATACCTGCATATGTAAATACATATGTATGTGTAAGAAATATACATATGCATAAACACAAATGCCCACTCTTTCTGTTTGCAGGCCTTGTGAGCTGTTGCAATATTTCAGGACTTAGAACTCGCGTACCACAGAGGCACTCATCCACAGGAACACAGAAGTGCTGAATCACAGAGCACTGTCAGGGTTATCAGCTCAAATACACTGCAATTTCATGTAGTCATCCCATCATACAAGTCTGTGGTTTTCCTAAGAAATTTATGTACTTTTTTCCCTGACTGCTCCCATTGAAAGACAATTTCAAAGCCTCACTGGGAGCTAGTGACTAAAATCTCCCCTCTTATTTCCTGATAAAATGTCTTTATTGAGCAATTCATGCTCATTTTCCTCCTGTTCCAGTCCTTTCCCTTGGCTTATGCAGTTCTTTCCTTCCCTTTTTTATACTCCTTTAGTTTCTTTTTAGCTGGAAAAAGAGATCCTATTTCAGCTTTCAATTTGTTAAGCTTAAAAAAGCAGCTATTTTAGCTTCTTCTTGCAAATTGTTTGGTATTAGGATTTTACTTCCCAAAAGAGGAGATGTATCAGGGTGTAAATGTGTGGGCTGTGCTACACAGGACCCAAGTTCTAAACAGACATGGGGGGGCTTTGCATAGGATAGGAACAAGCCAGAAGTCAAAGACGTTAACATAATGTCTTGTCTAAATTAACACACATTCCCCTCCTACCAGGGGTTTTTAGCTTGGACTCAGCTGGGGTTTGGCTTAGTTTGGACTGCATTAATAGGGATCATATGCAGCCAGAGGGAGCCTGCAGCTCCCCTCCCTCTATGAGCTGGTATAGACACCCCCAGAGAACACCAAATGCTTCCATTATTAAGTTGTTAATGGCTCTCCCAAGTTAAGTTGTTGGCTCTCCCAACAATTAAGCTCCTATGCCTTACATGATTCTAAACCCTGATCACATCCATTTGAATACTGAAATTAAAACTTTCCACTGTGAGTGGTCCTACTGAATCACCCACAGTGAGTGTCTGCTGGATCCAGAAACTTGGAAGCACAGAAGAAATGGATTCCTGATTCTGTTAGCAGGATGGACAAACAATTGCACATTTAAAAACATTTTCCTAGCTTATATTTACACCTAATGGCTAGGAGTTATCTGGTGCCTAAGTATTACAACTCAGGTAGAGTTAACGTAGTTTAAAGGTGAAAAATTACAAACTCAGTTCTTACTGGCAACCAATTATTTCACCTATTAATGCAAAAAACCATTTCCTGATCATTTACTGTAACAGTCACATGCATATCCATATGTTTTTATGTGGAGTCTGTATGTATTCAGCTCCTTTAGAGGCATTGGAAATTCAGCTATCCTCAGGATAGATCTGAGGAAACCCCAGGTGCTGTGCAAAGCAGTGCTCGTGACTTACTGAGATGCATGCTCCTCTCTCAGCTGGCACAGTATTAAGGTCCAGATGTAGGGCTTTGGTGCTTTGAAACCAATTAAAAATTTATGCCCTGAGCACCAGTGGCCTAAGGAAAATATAAACCTTGCAGTCTCTTAAGAAAGAGTACATTTTACCACAGGCACCAGATAAATTCTGGCATTACTATTATTACAGGATATATCACTCTAGTAAGAGCTCAGTTAGTGAATTAGTGAACTCGGTATATTTATTTCGACAATATTTCCTTCTCCTGTGACATTTCATTATTAAAAACATCCTTCTTGTTTGTTTTGGGTTGTTTGGCTTTGGTTTTGTTTTGTTTTCCTGGGATTTCTGCCTAAATAATTCGCATTTTGTCTACTTTACACACTGGCAGTTGGCCAAGAAATACTTAGTCTCTATGTGCAAACTCTCTATCTTCCTCTCCATTTCATATGATTTTTTGGCTACTGCAAGGTGGCACAGACTCAATATTGTAGGATGCTGCAAAGGTGTGGTTAGTCATTAGGAGAATAAGTTCTCAGTGAAGACTGCTAAGAGCTTGATACATTGGTGTTGCAGCACACCTCAACAAATTTTGCTGGGGTGATTCATAACCACACCAACTTCTATATCAAAGGTATTTTCTTAGAAGCAGTTACTTGGTTAATCATTTATTTTGCACCCAGCTTCAGGCAGTTGGTGTACTCACATATCAACACACAACAAGGAACTATGCTTCTTTTAAAAAGTTACCAGATAATTATTTGCATTTTTTATCCAATATATCATTCTTGATCCATTTAACAAAATTAAATAAAACAACAAGAGCAATGACTTTTCAAAACCAGGTATTGTGGCTTTCTAAATGTATTTCAATGTCTCCCAAGAACTAACCCAGTAGTGCAGAAACAACATAGGGCAAAGGGCAAAAAAATCTTTGCCCTCTCAGGTGACAGAGCACCAGTTTGAGGTTTTCACTGACAATCTGTAGAGAAAGGAATTCATTCACAGGTGCATTATCTGGTAAGAGTTTTCATAAATTACGGTCCAAAGGCATTCTTACAAGCATTTCTAATGACTAAAGAATTGGTGATGCACATCTACTGCATCTCTTCATAAGCCATGATGTGTTGTGAAGCTGTTGTGTCCACTGAATCACAAACTTCTGTCTGTATTTCAGATTTCTTCTCTTTAGCTTTCACTGCTACATATGAGATCCTACTATGCCTTTTTAAATGAGATAGAAAAGGTTGGAATCAGATGTGCTTTCCTGATTCATAAACAACAAATGGTGACCCAGCTGCCCCTAATCTTCTCTTCCTTAATACCAAGCAAATTTAGTCAATTTCAAAATGAACTTTTCAAACTCCCTTATCTTTTGCAGGTTTTTTCCTGGGATCTTCCCAATTTTTCAATTTATCAGCACGGCTTCTCTTATTTCAAATGCACTCCACATGGACCTGTATAGCCAACACAAAAGCAATTGTGTACCACTAAAGCTCTGGTACTTGGAGTGATTCTGGGAACTCTTGAGGAGAAAACTTAGTTATCTCCCAAGTGCTTTTAAAAACACTGAGGTTTATACTAAACAAATTCCACCCGTTGAAAATCAATATATATTGCACCGTTTTTATCACAGCCTTTGCTGCCATAAAAAAAAAAAAGTTATAGGGGTTTTTTTTTCTTGGTTGCTCTCTAACAACCACTTGAAATTACTCCTGGTTTTTTCATTGTTAAAAATAATTTTTAAGAGTGAAAGATGCTACAAGAAATTCTGTCCTGGCCAAATTCCGGCTTCCATTGCCCTATTATTGCCATTAAATCCATGCTGTTTTCAGGAGTAGCCATTATAATTATGTTGTAAGTCTGTAGCCCAATAATGTGGTATTGCCACCATTAGCACCAGGCCACACACCTGGAACTGAGTCTGCAAGTCGTGAGGCTTTTTCTGATCTTGTCTTGTCCTGTCAGAAATTTTGATTTAATTGCTTAAGCTATAGGAGTTCTTCTAATTACTATTTAGTAGGCTGTTTTGTTTTTGTCCACTTATTCTTGTAACTTATAATTTAGATGGATAGTAGTATCCTGTCTAGAAAGGCATATTCACAACTAACTTAATTCAATTAATGTAGGAAAGTACAGGCCTGGTACAACAGCAGATGCCTTGAAAAGTGGGAACAAAGGATGAGGGGTAAAAGACTACAGGTATGGAATGATAAAGAAGGGAGGTTCTGGCTAGTACTGGTAGTGCAATGGCTGAAACCAGTGTGCTAGTGGTCCATTAAAGAAATGCAGTTCTGGAAGGGGACGCAACTAGCTTCAGAGTGCAAAAGAAAGCAAGTATCTAACCTACATAAAATGCACCATATACAGAAAATTTTGTTGTAATGGGAATTTGGAGCCCAGTGAAGAATACACAAGGTATAGATGACCACTAGCAAACACATAAAAATTACCCCAACTGCAGGTTTATAGCTTGATTTTAGAAGAACTTAAAATAATGAAAGTATCAACTTTCTCAGTGACACTGAGCATGCAAAGATAAAAGGAAATCTGGAGATTCGTCTCTTATCATCATCACATATACTTCTTTGGAGAAAATCATACTGAATTATTACCTTAGCTTAGAGAAAGCCCATAAGTTTCAGCACAGACTGGTTTGAGATTTTTTTACTGATAAAAGTACAATTTAATTCTTTAATATTACAATTTTTAAAAAGGCATCTTGTTGTCCCTAATACTGAACTAAACAGATTAAGATAAGGGAGTTTCTAATACTAAAACACCAGTGTTTGTCTTTGACTAATATTCTTGTTTGTTCTCAGCAGCCCTCAAGGCAATTCCTCTCTTGAAATAACAAAATATTGAAGGACAGAGCAAAATTTTCAGTTCTTATTTCAGCTTTTGCAAACCTGTAACAGACAGGTTGCTACAAATGCATAAATGAGCGCAGAATTTGGAGACAGGGGTTTCTCTGTAAGTGTGAAGAGAAACTGGATGTAAATGTTCCTTCCTTCAGTTCTGAGGGTCTCCCTGACATGGGACCCAGAAGATTACTGGTAGCTACAAGGCTATGATGGCAACAACTTTGATTACTCCCTTTCATCCATCTTCTTTGGCTCTCTCTTCCCATCTGTCCAGGCAAGCAGACCACAAGAACATAGGCTTTCAAACTCTGAATCTATAGACGATGTTTTGCCAGAGATTTGAGGAAATAAATTACAAACTTAAATTCTCACTGTTTTCCTCGTACCTGTAATGAGATACTCTTCCATAAGTTAAGTATTATCCAACCCTTGATCATAATTTTTTTTAAAAATAAATATTTTAATTCATTTTCTCCTATTGTTACCAGGACTAAAAACTATAGTTTACATATCCACAGATATTTTCCTCTGGAGAAAAAAATGACAGTAGCCAAGTTTTTTAAAGTTTTTACTATTGCATTCTACACTTCTGACTATCATGCTTTATGGCTTTATTATTTTTAACAAAAGCACTTAACTGCTTATGCCTTTTCTTTTTGGCACAGTTATACTTCTCTGTAGTAGATTAAAGAAGCAAGTTTCAAGGAGATCACTTTATTTGAGTTATTTTGTTGCAAAATGGAAATGGTTGGACAGTGATGCATACCGACTGCTAATAACTGCTGCTATCTAAAGGAGATATATATATCATCTTACCCAATGAGTTGCTATTCAGGACCCTCTCCAAATACTCAACCATTGCCTCCATATCACTGTCCTGTGAATAAATAAAAAAGGAATAGCATTAATGTGAGCACAAACTTAAAACCAAACACTATGTCTCAGAGGTAATATCCCACAAACACAGAGGATATCACACCAGCAAGTGTCAAGACTAGACTATAAAAAAGTTACATTGCCCAGGACATTTTCTATGCTCACTTCTCCTAAAATATGATAGATGTTATAACCAAACAATTATTTAAGTTAGATTCCTTGTAGAACAAAAGTGTTTAGAACAACTGTGCATGGAATTTAAAGGAGATATATTTACTGTGGAGGGTGGTGTGCAGTCTCTGAAAATATACCCGCATTTTATCATCCGTTACTCCTGGAATATATAAAACAATATTACATTGAAAAAGGCAAGCATATACTTTTAACTATGCCAATTTTTTTTATGTTTATGACAGCTGCCCATAGCAAATTAATATTTATCTTTCATGTAATTGCATCTATTTACAAGTCTAGTGACAACAACTAATTGAAAAAATTTTAATTAAGAAGATATTTTTACATTTTTAAATTTCAAGTGTTCTGCTGCCAAACAGATGGCAAACAGTTTTGCCATGATATCTTTCATATGAAATGCTGTATGTGTACACAGATGCAATTTAAAGTTCTGGCCATTAAGCAATGATTGTTGTCCAGGAAGTACATCACAGTTTTATGAAAGTCCAAGAAAAACTTGGACTCTGAGTGTGTAGAAGCTGCTGCAATATCACATTTAACAACACAGCATTTCTTGACTGTTTAAAACTGAGAGTCAAAATCTTGACCTTGCTAAAAAATAAGTCAAAAAGACGTATTTAAACAAAATCGTCAGCAGTCTATGCCTTTAAGACTTAAAATAATGAAATAAAAAGAAACACTATTGACCTCCACTTCTACAACAGACAACCTGCTTTATATTCTTCTGTGATCTTACTCAAAGTGCTCATTCTAAACTTTTCAAACTTAGAAACTGCCAGTAGACCTAAAGAGGACAGCAATAACTGTTGGCAATGACTTCCAGCTGGTTAGGGACCTTCTGGTGCAAGTGGGAGCTGTTATGGATGAGCATAAACTAAGTATTCTTCACCCCAAGCTGCTTCATATTCAAAACAGGCTCTGCTACTTTAGCTGAGGTTTGCAAGGCAAGACTCAATTTCTTGGCTGGCCATTACAACAGGTAACCCATAAGCTCGCAGGTTCAAAGGAGCCTCTTTGCTCTTTTGGAGCAGCCTGAGGGTCTTGATTGGATCAAGTGAGCACAAAGGTTTCCAGTTCTGCAGCCAGGAAACTCTAGAGAATGCATTCATTATGCTAGTATACACAGTACATATTGTGTATTGAATTAAGACAGACTTAGTATTATAGATATAATTTCTCTGCACTTATAAAAAAAAAAGAATCATTGGGACTTCATTAAAAAGTCATTAAATCTTTTTCATTCAAAGGTAAAAATTTATATTGATTTTCTGCTAATATGTAATTATTTTTTATTTTCATTATCACTAACAGTTAACCACAAATCTACAGATAGATAGACAAAACATAGTAAATAACCATATCCAACACTATTGCTTTAATAAAACCTTAAAAAAAACAAACAATGGGATAAAGTCTATAATTCCCAAACCTTTAACTTCTCACAACAGGACATCATATTTATTCCAGTTACAATAACAAAGCTGGTTTCTTCTCATTATGCTGTAAGGCAAAATATATATTTTCACCTCTTTCATCACTCCTGTATTTTCCCCAGTTGGGTTTAGCATTGGAAGAGGATTTAGCAGTTTCATTTAATAGATTTCTTTACTATTTCTGGTTGTTTTTGGTTTTTTGGTTTGTGTTTGTTGTTGTTGTTGTTGTTGTTGTTGTTTTTCAGAGAAAGCAAAGCCCTACGGAATGGACAAGGTGAGTGAGGCCCAGAAGAGGCACTCCCACCCATAAGGGCCAGTGTGGGTGAATGCTTGCACATTTCAGATTCACAACAAACAATCCCATTTCTAACAGCCATAAGCCATTCCAAAACATGTGTTAGGAATCCAGGGGAGCATCTCTGGGGTCACAGCACACAGACTACTCAGAGCTGCTGGAGCTATAATAATTTACGTCAGCAGTAGACTCTGTCATGATGAAGAGGGTGAATTTGTTATTATGGTCACTGACAGAAACCACTAGGAGCATGGTGATGAACTGCAGTAGAGAGCATCCACCAGCATCTCAGCTAAATCAAAGCCAATGGAAGCTTCATTACACACTAACTTTTCAAGATTAAACTTCTGTTAAGCATCACATATTAAAATTATTTTTAAAAACAGTTTCCCATTCTCTCTTATGATTTCCCCCTAGTTAGAAGCTGGTTCTCTTTGAAAAAAAAACATAGTAAAGAGCCACTGGCTTGAAGAGGTGGAGGTCTGGAAAAGTAACTGGTAAATTGCTGCTTCAAATCTGTCATTGTGCATTCTGCTCCAAAAGAAAGGAACAAAGGACACTAAACTCCTGTGCTGGAAAATGTATCTGAAACCAGAGAGTCTGTACTGAAATTTATCAACATGAGAAAAAAAGCTGTCTCATCTCCCACCCATAACCTTTAAAATTAAAGTGTTTCAGTGCCTAACTCTACCTTCCTAAGTGGTCTTACATCCCACATGAGGCTGCTACTTCTCAGTCTGTCTTGACATCTGTGGGAGCCTAATATAGCTTGAATAAACAGCTCATAACCCTTTCTATATCTTGCACCTTAATATGTTGTTCATAAAGATGACTGTTCTGACCCCATGCTACTGCATGAACATTGGAAATTTTTTTTAATCCTTGTCTGAAATAATGGGGTCATCAGAGAGCACCACCAGATGCAGCATTTCTGCACTCTCTGCACAGAAGTAACTAGTAAAGCAGTCTTGGGATTGGAAAATTTAAGAGGTTTGCAGAAACTACCTTACAAGCCCTTACTGTGTTGCAGTGGCATGATTTCTTTTTTAGCACACATCTCCAAAAGTTTGGTTTAAGGTATCTTTGAAGAAAGGGTTTAAGAGTATGAATCCTATTGGAGAAATAGAAGTAGGAGTTCTGGTATTAAGTAAATTACTGCAGAAGCAAACCTTTGCTATTCTGGTAGGAATTGAAGCTTATTATTAATACTGAGCATGATCCCACCTACCTTTGAGTGGGATTCATCTCACATAACTGTTGATATCCAAAGGAAGCTGTTGTGTGCATATTAATAACTGTAAATCCCTTTACAATCACCAAAGAGGGACCTCTCTGCGTACTCCATCCAACCTCCATTAGATGTTTACTCCCTAACATTGCTGACTTCCCCTCACAGTACTGCCTTTCTTTTCTGGTTTTGAGTTCAGGCATAGATATTCAGATTTGCACAGCTACATTCAGTCTGCTTTCACCTTGGATTCACTGCAGAATTTTTCACTTGAGAAAGCAAAAATGGCTTATTTTCACTTCCCAAGAAATAAAAAAGGTCATTGTGTCAATACCCAGAAACACACTTACTGAATGTCTTAAGGTGCTGGGGTCAACAAGAGGAAAGGACAGATAAATATCTTCTTTTACAGAGGGAGTCCCAAGAGGCAAATGTTCACGGGGTCCATTCCAATCAGACTGTGCAGGTCCATCCACAGAGGGTCAGTGCTCTGTGTGCTGGTGAAGCAAAGCCTCAGGGCCACGGGGACTGGACAGAGACAATGGGGTGCCAGTGGGATGGCTCTTCCAGCCCACTATGCTGGTTCTTATGGAATTTTTAGTCAGTCCGACATGAGGGACTGTTGCAGCTCGCACCTGAATGCCATGCTAATACCTAATTTATTCTGCATTACTGAAAAATCTATTTTTGTCTTCTGCCCTTCATTAATTCTAAGCAGCAGTCTGCCTGTTCAAAAACCCTACTGATTGACATTTAATGATACCATCAATGAAAGTTGAATGGAAATTTCAAAAGGCATTCTAAAAAAGAAAAATTGTTTCAGAGTCTGGTGAAAATGAGCAGTAATTTTGTTTTCAAGAGTAGACTGTAGTAGACTTTCTGGCCAATGGTTTCTTTGCATGTCTGTGAGTTGTGGATCCAAATCCAGAAAACTAAAATAAAGTATTGTCTAAAATAATCTACTGTTTTACAGTTGAATAACAATTTCTTTAGACCACTATTGTACAAACTGCTCCTGAATTTTAAGGCTCCTGAATCCTGTGTGTTTAATTTAAAAATTAGGAGGACATAAGTAGATTTAATGAAGCTGTTTCTGAGTAAACTTCAAATTTTAGTTGCGGGACGATTTCAGGATCCCCTCCTACTGTGGTAGAAGTAGAGTTCTCATTTCTCACACTTTATTTTTGCATTAAAAGCTACATCTCAAATAAGCTATTAGTTCGCATTTTTCAAAACCCACAAGTTATTTATAATTTAGTGAAGAGTATTAGTCTACTTGGCCAGTTCCCTGAAATGCAGAAGACATCACACCCTGTTCTGCAAACTTTGCACAGGATCACAGAATAAAGTAACTGTTCCTAGGCAGAGCCCGACAGTACCATTCAGAGGCACTGTAGGCCATGCTTGAAATTGGTGGCCCATGGGAGAAATTAATGAATGCCTTAGGAAGATCCATTTTCAGAACTGTCTCAGGCATTTAAGTTTATTGATTTCACTGAGACTTGATCACTGGAGACAAGATTCATCTCAGCTCATTCTGATCAGATCTAAATTAGGTGCCTTTTCCAATAATCTCCAACCTTCACACTGCAATCCCTGACTTTCTTGTGGCAGTCTTAACTGATAAAGCTACTTTAAACCTTTCAACAATAAGTTTTCTCTTCACTGACACTTTCTGTGAGGTGGGAAAGTCTACAAATTTGCTGATCAAGTCTTGCAGCTGTTTGGACTCATTCATTACACCATCCTAGAAAATAAGTCTAATATAGGCAAGAACTAGAGATTACTATCTTTGCCTGGGAATTAGAGATCGATCTTAGATCTGAAGCATACCTTAAGCTTTAATTTAATTTAAATCATAGCTAGCATTTGAGAGGATCCAACTTTGAGTGTTTTAGAGTCACAAGGCTGTTTTCTGACAATGATCTACCTTAAGGCATTCATGGGAGTGTTATTTTTAATCTTGAAGGAATGCAAAAATCTTTCAATATCTTATACTACACATATAATTAATTCATGTTATTGATACATACACATAGCCCTAACAAAAAAAAAAAAAACAACAAAAAACAAAAACAATCAGCAATGTCAGTAGGATGAATTCTAGGAAGGAACTCTGTTTTCTCATGGAAAATAAGCATCAAGTGTTCTCAAAGGCCACATATACCTGGTGATTTGTCTTAGAGACTGTCCATGACAATTCTGCATCTTCCTCCTCTTCACTGTCTTCCGAACAGGATTCAAACTCTTCTTTATAATATTCTTCTGCAATTTCTGGGTCTTCAGGAATCTCTAAAGGTAATAATGAGTTTATAGCATATAAGAGAAAAAATGTATGATCTGAAAAAGACATAAATATAGCACCGGTATTACATCAATAACAATGCATTCTGTAATTGAAAGCAAAGGATAGGTTCTCAGATTAAAATGTTTGTCTTTAATGATATGATAAGCAGTGTTAAAGATGTCTCTGACAAAGAGCAAATCCCCATCATGTGTGGATTAAAGACATTAAGGGATCTATATTGATATTGCACTGAAATCTCTAAACTATACAATAAATCAGGCTGGAAGTGACATGATGGAATCATTTAGTCAAAGCAGGGCCAGTATTGAATTGAATCCAGCTTTTGTGAGCTGAAATCATAACTCAGTTTTATTTTCTCTAACACATATAACTTCTTGTGAATACAACAGCTAAAATAAAATGGAAAATAATATATAATAGGTACGTGTTTAAAAGATACAAGGAATTAAATCTATATATTTTGCAAAACTTTTTGAAGCAAAACTATAATAAAATAAAAGAAACTAGTATAAAGTCAATCTATGAATACTTGGGTGTCATGCTCTCTCAATTGATTACTATCACAAGTTTTAGTAACAGCAGTGAGTGCAATATTAATATAGCAAATGAGCCCAAGAATACAATAATTGGTATTAAAACTCAACACATTCATCACAGCTTGAAAGACACTCCAGCCACTCTGCACTGGGTGAAATTCTTTAGCATCCCAGACTGTACAAAAGAATTAGTGAAACAGCTTGAAGTCTGATTGCCTCTCCTTCAGGGGAATATTACTACAAGAAATGTTAGTTGAAGACAAAAAATATTTAATGTTCAGCTGTCATAAATCATCACTGTCATTGTCATAATTTTAGCTAATGCTAATTTCAACCATTCTTCTCAGTTAAGTCTACCCTTTTAGAGAAATAATAACTACCTTAAATTTTACTGCATTGAAATAAATTAAATTCAAACAATATGAAATAAAAATTATTAATCAAATTTTTAATTGTTTCACATGGATAAAAACCCAAAAGGATTCAAACAGGAGAACATAATTAAAATCCACTAAAAGACATTTGAGTTTGGACAGGAGCAATAATTCTAATCTTTAAGGTGAAAGAAAGAGAACTCAGGAAAAATAGTGTAGCTATCTTTGGCATTAGATGTTTGTGCTCTCCTGTTGAGATATAAGGTCTACTATCTATCATCTCAAAAATAATTTCAAAAATACTTCCTTTTTAAATAAACCTGATTTAGCTTCAAAATACTGACACATTTTCATTCTGTTTTAAGATATTAATGGAAGCTGCATAAAAACCCCATCTCCACTGTCACAATTTGTAATCCTAATCCTTCCTTAGGATCTTTCTTAGCTTGAACAAACAAACAAGCAAACCAGCAAACAACCAAATAATCAATACATGAGTTTCCAGAAGAAGACCCCCAACTCAAAAACATTTTCCCACAAATAAAGCATTTATTTAATTGCTTGGCTTCTACAAAGTGCCATGTGACAGAAAAGTCCAGCATTTCATCAAAAAGTGAATCTTAAATATCACTCTTTCTATGTAGAAAGAGTACTACAAAATTAAGAAACACCTCCTTTTCCATGTGAGGTGATCAATTTTTCTTTCTTGCAGAGAGGCTGTCATTCCAGTGATTAGGATAATTCTATTAGGTTCACCTGCATTCTGTCTATGTTCATTCAAATACATACAAAAGAGCCCATTTATGAGGTTGAAATACAACCATCAGACTATGCTGGTGTTTTCTGAGTCATCTTCTCCTCCTACATTCTGCATTTGTTTATTGCTGTACCAAAAAATGTGAGCCTTCCCTTTCCAACAAACAAGGAATCAAAATCAGTCTTTTTAATCATAATTGCAACTTTAAAATGTCTGCTCTGGCTATTGTAAGCCCTATACTTTGTGGGCAGCCCATGACCATACAAAACTGGGGATACCCCTGAACTATGCAGAGAAGTTGGTAGTGGATGTATTCCATTTCCATGTCAGCTTTTGCATCCTTGTTGGAATTATTCACCTCACCATTTGTGAAATTGGTTTGACAGCTGTTCATAGATAGCCAGTTAATCCGAGCTTAGTAATACAATTTGAAATGCTAGACCAGATGCTAGAGATATTCCAGGGTATGCAAGTTTACTGGCCTCAATTCAGAAAACAATTCCAAGTGGCATTTCTGAAAGAAGACAGCATGTCCAGTGCAGAGGAATTTGGCATTTAAAATAAAAAGTTAAGAACAAAAATTCTTAAAGCTTTTTAGTTTTATGACTAGCACCTTTAAAGAAAGAGCCTTCAAAGCATTTACACATGTATTTAAACTGTTTCCACATAACAATTCTTTGAGTCTTACCAAAGCAGAGCCAGCTCCCAGTCCTCTATGTATTACAGATACACAAGACATGTCTGGTTGTCTGCAGAATTGTCTGAGTACAGAAGAGTTTATTGAACCAAGACCCAGGATCAGACAAATTTCAAGAATAGATAAGCTGGATCAGGCACAGCAGGTATCATAAATCAACATGGCAAGCTGCATCTGTGCTGGCCTAGTAAGGTCCAAGTGCAAGGAGCTTGAGTGATTTGCTGTTTTCAGCTCAGGGCAGGCACTGTCAGGGGAGTTCAGGCCCCATAAGCTTCCATTTCCATGTCTGCATCTTCCTCTAGAATACTGGCTACCTGAGTTTTCCTATAATTCCATATGATTTCACATATACCTTCAATTTCCACAAACCAGGTGACCAAAGGTTGGTTACTGCTCCCATTCTTGAACATTACTAGTGAAGTTGCACACTTAGTAATGTGGCACAGAAGAAAATTCTTTGGTTTGTGCTTTCAGATAAGTGTTTTCAATAAAAATATTGGTCTTTGTGCTAGGCTGTTTGAACACTGCAAAGCCTAGCATGGACTCCGGTGACAGGACCTTGACCCTGTCCTTTTTTTCTGAAAAACAGAATAGATATTAAGTCTATTTGTTCCTGGGAGATACTCTGGTAAAAAAGTGGTGCTAGTGAGGGCAATGCCAAGTCTATCATGTCAAAAGAGGAAACAAAACTGCTGCCGCAGAACCCAGGGTATCCCACCTCTGTTTTGACAGCTGGACTGGCATCCAGCTGAGCATCTCTGATACAGCATACTTATATTCTCCACAGGGAGCACAAGGAAGGGGCTGTGCAGCTGCTTCTGCCTCCTCACACCCCCAAATCTCTCAGCTGGTCCCTGAAAGCATCTTGTGCTTTATCCAGCTGTGCATGTTGCACCAAGGCCAGTCACAATAGCTTTTATTTGCTTACAAAGCACCGAATTCAGAACAAACTCAGCTGCTGCTCTGGTATTGCTAGATGGTTTAGGCATAGCATTGAGACACTTGATACTTGCTATTAGACAGGCAAAAGAAAACAAGCTTTGAATTAAAACATTCCTCTTTAGATCTTTTTCTATACAGTAAGATGGTAATAGTGGAATGAAGGGTAAAAACACATCTAAAAAAATCATAAAACCATGGTTATTTCCCAAGAAGACAAGTTAAACAGAAAACAGAGGAATGTGATACTTGTAATATTTTGCTTAAATCCACCAAGAGCTTGTTTCAGGTAGCATGGTAACTCAGCAACAGCAATTTTCTCCAAAGAGAAAATACTTTGATAAATATCTTTAATTTTCTTGTGCCTCAAACTCATATTTTTCATTGCTGCATTGATGTAGTATTCCCACATTCCAGAGCATGTAGAAGACAATAAGTAAGGCTACTTTTATTAAAAGAAAAAAAAAAAGAAAGAAAAAAAGAAAAAAGGAAACAGAATAGTGTAACATATGTAAATTTTTCCATTTGCATTCACAGTAGCAGAGTCACACTTTCTTAAGGACTATCATACTTTTTTTGATCCAAAGGCTTCATTGCATCTCTGGAAAAAAGGCAGATTTTCTCAGCTGCCACATTCCTACCTAAAGGAAAAAAATTGCTACCATTTCATGTTGTTACACTCCTCGGGCTGCACAGTATCACACAGAGGAAAGTGAGGAGCAAATCACTCAGCTGCTCTGGTCCATGTTGTCATAAGACATGATGGACTCCTAAGGTGGTGGCACGAACCAGGACACCAGGAAGTGGTGTTACCACATCTCTGCTACCACAGACTGACAGAGAGAACTCAGCAAACTGAGACAGAGGGCCAGGACAAAGACCCATGCACTGCCCCTCTTGCAAGGCTTTGTACATGAGCCATGCTGGGCACTGAGGCAAGAGCAGGGAAAATCATCCCTCTGCCTTCTGCTTCTGTGCTGCACTGGGCTGCAAGACAGCCCACTAGCAGGACCCCGTCAGGAACACAAAGGTGCCCCTGATCCTTTCCTTTCCATGGAAATACATCAGCAAATGCCAGTTTGGTCCCACATGAGCAGGTGTTACTTACTGGAGCACTGCCAGTAGTGCATTGGATCCTTGTGAGCAGGGGATTGGAGTAGGCTGCCAGAGGTCTTCCAACCTAAATTATTTTATAATGCTGTGGCTGTTTGATTCCTCACAAACAGTTCGGAATCACCCCAGATCTATTTGTGTGTGTGCACATTTTTAACACACACACACTAAAAAAGCTAAGCAAAAACTTAGGAGCTGACAAGAGGAGCTGGTGCACAGGGCTGGGAGCTTCTCTTCAGAACTGTGCATCAGTTATCACAGAGGGAGAAAACAGAAAGGCATTTCTGCCTTCAAGGAAGAAAACATAAAGAGCTGAAGCTCTACTGTCAGTAGGAGGGAAGTTTGAAACACAGAGATACGTTTCCCTGAGCAATATCATCCTGAATGAGAAATCCTACCACAGAGGAGATCAAGGGCTCTGTGACCCTCTGCAGCTCAAGACAATACTCAAATTATTAGAAAAAATAAAACAACTCCTTTATTATAATCTAACTTCACTCTGATTGATTTGGGGGTTTGAGTTGGGTTGTTAGTTTGTTGTTTGTTTTTTTTTCCCTGTGCAAGACAAAACCCTTCAATTTTAAAAGTTTCAGTCAAAGAAAATCACCATCCTTTGGTCAGGTGTAGATATATAGATATATGCATTTTCAAGCTCTGAAGACTCATTGCTCAGAAAGACAGCGGAAACTTTTGTACATCTCTTCTAAACTAGGCTGAAACAGGCTCTCAGAACATATATTTAAGAAATTAATTAAGGGATATATAGGACTTCTGTGACCACTAAAGTTCTGTACAATCCTTCTGGATAAGCACAAAAGGACTATGAAGTTGTTAAATGAACCATCTTTTGACATGGCTATGTGCAGCTTAGCCATAAAGTGAGTTCTTCTAAATGAGAACTAGTAATATAACCAAATTTAAACATTAGTATTTTATAATTCTCCTCTTTGAATTTCAAAAAAAGTAGAAGGCTTCAATTATTTTATGGGTGTCACTGAATGAAGAACTACCTATTGTGAAATGGCTAAAAGAAGAGATACAGAGGGTATAAATCAGAGTGACCTTACAGGAATCATCTACTCCTTGGTGTTAAAAAAAAGTAGCAAGTTTCAAAGTGTTTATCCAATGAAAAATTAGCCTTTTTTTAACCAAAAGGAAATTTCCAAGAGGTTTGTTTATTTGCAGGACACAGGGGTTTTTTTCCCCTAAACCTTCCACCTCCTGGTATCTTATCAATAAGTACAGCAACAAAGCATGAGAGGAAAAAAAGAAGTTCTTAAAAGGACTTATTAACAAAAAGGAAAGCAAGAAGAAAGATTTTAATCTCATTTTTCCCTAGTTTTCAGAATAATTTGTTGTTTCTTCTTTTGATTTCCTAGTTGTCATGTATACAGAAATGGGAGCTCTGGTAGGCAATGATGATGAAGACGAAGCCATGCTGCCTTTCAAACATGGTTTGAAATTCAGAAAATCTAAAAATCTTACAAATATTCAGAAATCTTTTTAGCAATGATGGTTGAATGAAGAGAAAGAATAACATAGTGATGTAGTCAATAACAGGGAGGACTTAGTGAGTTTTGAGAGCCATTCCCTTTATGTATAGAGTCCTTATTATTGTGAAATTATTGTGAAAAATAATATTATTGTGAAAGTTGCCCTTCTATTTCCACTGCTTCCAGCAGGAACAGACCAAGAAATGTAAATTGAAGGAAAAGTGACCTAATGACATCAACTTAAAACTACCTTATTGCCTGAGTTATCTTAAACTTTTTCAATCAGTCAAAGTATACTTTCCAATAAAAACTCAGATTTCCTCCTGAATCTGCCAGATACTGACTTTCTGACACTTCCCCTTTCAGTCTGACAACACTGCTGGGAAGGAAAAAGTCCACATGTTAACACACAGTTTTCCCCTAATCTGGTTCCTTCTACCTGAGATTTGGTTCACGAATGACATTTTTAAGACTTAAACTGGGGGTCTTTTCACAACCTGAAGTTACAGAAAGAGAAGAAAACAAATGGTAAAGACTCATATCCAAACTTGGTGTAAGCAGCTGTGCAAATGAGACTCTGGCTGAAGCAAAGATGCAAAATGCATTTGATTTGGATATAAGCAATAATAGAAGTTATATGTTGAAGAAGTAAGAAAAACAAGGACATGATTGCAACCAAGGAAAAAGATATTGAGCCCCTAAAAACCTAGATGAAATTCACTTGAGAAAGCACGTATTTACAAGATCACAGGGGCACACTTTGCTCTGTGAAAATATAGCAGGAGAATTCAACCAAGATCTTCACTGCTGTCACCTTCTCATTCCCTTCACCTAGCTGTCTGACATGCACTGAAAGCTAAACTGGTAGAATCTACAAACTAATTCAGCATTTACAGATTCTTTCAAAGCAAATTCTCCCTCATTCGGAATTGGCTCCAGCTTCTTGCCTCACCATATAACTTGTCTCAGCTCTTCAAAAATGATCTCTAATTGGATAAGTAAGCCATAAAACTTCAACTGGGGCCTTATAAACTTTATTTTTAACTTCATCCTGTTCACTGATGCTTTGTTTGCAAGCAAAAGCCTGATGCATCTTTATTTATATCAGTTTAACCTCATGTCTAATGTGCAGTGTAAAGCTATGTTGCTCAGCATACAAGGCAACTTACAATAGAAATCAGAATCTTTCTAAAGAAGTTTTAAAACACTGATATTATCTGGAAGTAGCTACTAGAGAATCCAGTGGGGGTTTGTTGTGTTCTGTTTTTTGTTTTTTTACTTACGCAGTCTCAGTGCATTTGCTTCTAACTGCTTCCTAAATTCACAGTGTTTCATAAATGTTCTTTGCTTTGGAAGGAATAAAGAGAATTCCTGTGCTGTTTTTAAGAAGACACGGCCAGAATCATTTTAACTGTAGTCATTGACCAAGGTGAATTTTAAAGTAGACCCTCTTTATCAATGCCAAATGAAACCAGTATGAAAAATAGACTAGGAAAATACCGTAACATAATTTGCTCTCCCCACACTTCGGAAGTGTTTGGGGTTTTTTATATAACTGCTGTATAAAGATTTCATTCTGCAAGCTTTCCTCTGTGAATCTGCAAGAGCCAGATTTCTTGTAAGAAGTAAACTATGAAGTTTTGTGAAGCTATGAAAAGATTTTAGTAGCTAGGCATGTTGAAGAGTGGATAGATTTGGAAAAGATTTCCTGAGGAGCTTTTGGCTAGAGTTCAACTCCTGCTCTCCAGAGGCAATAGTCCAAGGGAAGAACTCCTTAAACAAAAACAATAATGCTTTAAACAATGATTTTAAAAACCCCAAAACACTGATTAATTTTCCAATTTCTGGCAAAAACATGCAAACTTTATTAAATCTTCATTTTGCTAGAATAAATCAGATTTAGTATTCCTTTAATTGAATCTGGGACAACTTGGGCTCAGTGTGAAACCAAGCAATGAAAACAAGAGACAGATGAGGAGGTCAGAGGAGCACACTACGCCCTCAGATCCTGCGAGAGTCTCAGGAGTTTGTCACCCCATGTTCCAAGGACAAGTGTAGGACTGGCAACTGCAAATGCCAGAACTAAAGCAGCGAGTTTCTCTCCACAGGCATCCCACGCTATCATTGCAGCAAGTCAGGGAACACGCCTTATGATCCTGGAAGTAGGGTAGAGAGAAAAGGAGACCAATGGTTTACCACAGCAGAACTCACAGCAATGACGTCCTCGTAATTGAGACAAGATTTCCTGGTCACAAAGGATAATGTAACAAGAATAAATGCAGAAAGGTGCTTAATGTCACTCATTGTAAGTACTATTCTGCCTTATTTTGACTTGTCAGACTGAAAAACAAAACAAGGCTTGATTTTCCTTAAAACCTTTGAGCAGTGTGGTCATCTTTTAGAGTGTTACTCAGTTACCCATTAGTATGAATAAGTACCATTTTACAGGCACCAAAACAAGGGGGTGTGTGCATAGATGCCAGAAATATTACAGGTTTTTAACCTTCTAAAATTTACAAAACTACCTTGAAAATCCTTCAACCCAGCTTGTAAAAATAACAGGCTAGAAAAAGAGCACAGTATTTTATAAGGTGTGAAAATTTCCTATTTTAGGGGTAACTGAACTTTGCCCACTTGAAAGTCCAAGTAATTTATCCATAACTTAAAATTATTCATGGAGGCATAGGAATAATGTACACAATTACTGTAACACACTTAGCTATTTTGAAACTGTAATAAAATCAGGGGTTTGCCAGGTGTAAGGTATTGCAAGATATTAAGCTAAGGGATTTAACAAGTTATAATCATTGCACTAAACATAAATAAAAAGCAATATAATATTGATCAGAGAGATCATATAATACCTCCCTTATTCACACGGCTTTAATTTGTTACATTATTTTTCTGTACAAAGACTTTAAATACCATAAGTATTTAACTGATGTTACTCTCCTCTTTTAACTTGACCCCTTCCCACACAAAAATATGTCTATTAACTGCAGTAGCACTTTATGCAGAGCTGGGAGTCTTACAAAAATGGATGTGAACACAACGGAAGCCCCAGCTGGCAATCCAAAAATGTAGGATATAATGTTTTATTAGTGCCCCTTATGTCCAGTGTTCTTTTGCTTTGGCTTTCTTTCATTCCAGGCAACAAAGTGGTACAATGAGGACAAGCCCTTAAAAATACAGATACATATACAATTTCTTGAATACCTTTTTAAAAAAATAAATCCTCTCCACCCTTGTTTACCATGTGTCATCAGCTGTGAAATTGATATGAATATAAAGTGGCAATTTTTGCCATGAATGCTAGTGCATGGCTTTGAGTTTTCATGCCTGTTAGGCTTGTTGAATTTAACACTCCTTATGGTTCCTGTAGAAAGAAGGCCTGGGCCTTTGGTAGTGAAGATAGCTTTGTATCCAGCTTATCTTTTTATCTTTTAACTGTAAATACTTATCCAAATCAGAAGGATCAACAATGATGGTAAGGAAATGGTAGATTTGTTGCATCTGTAATTGCACTCAACTATCTAGAAGCACTTTTAGATACAGCTTATGATTTTGTAGCCAATTTCAAGGCAAGCTCTACTGTAGAAATTGAATCAGAAACCCTGAGCCTTTAGCTATTACTGTTGTATAACAGGATTATGCCTCACTCTCCATGCTATTTTCAGCTGCAAAGACTCAGCTCCTCTACCTAGAGGATTTTCTGTCTAGTAAACTATGAAATTTCTGATATTCCACACTACTTTCCCACACAGGTGGTTACAGTGCGTGGTCTGATACAGATTTCTCTGGATTCTTTTAAGTTCCCTTAAGTAGTGCTTCCTAATTTCTTCAGTATCTCTGCAAACTTAGGCAAGTCAAAAGAAATCAAATTGTAGAAAGAATTAAGAGGAATTATGCTGTAAAATCTGGCTTCATTAGAAGACCAAGGTGAAATTACCTGCACTCAAACAATTCATGTGATGCAGTGAGAGATCTGTCATTACCTAGCCCTGTGTGCAGTAGCACACACAGAAAAGCTGAGGTGGTCTATCGTTGTAAAATCTAGGGCAAAGATGACTCTCTGCATCCTAAAATGTTAATATCCAGTTCTCTGGAAAAGGGGCTATCTGTTTCTCTGGTTATTCTTTCTGAATCAGAGAAGTGCTCAATCAGGTAAATTAGAAGATGAAGATGAACTATAATGCTATATTAGGAAGCAATGCCTTACCTTTGTGATGGTTCCAGTAGCTTTTTAGGAGGCCACACCATTAAACATGTAATGAACCTACTACTGGAACTGACTTGCTGTAACTGGCAGAGGAAGGCACTGACCATATTCATCCATAACAACAAGGCTGGGTTGTAGGTCATGGATGGTCCTATTATCTTGTTGACAACTTTTTGCTTATTTTTTATAAAATGAATTATTTTATTCCAGCTGCAGTGATTATCATTAATGAAAATGAGCATTTTACTATGTAGAGTTCTTTTTCACAGCTTTGTTGGGTTTTATTTTTCCTATTAGATGAACTGACCTCTGGTTGCCAGCATTACAATATAATTTACCTCGCCAGTATTTTCATAAATCCTCATTTGAAAGATAAGTACACACACTGAAAATGCAGCAATCTCCAGAAAAATGTACATTGGCCTATCTGCCCTAGTCCAAATGGAGACAGATTCTATTAAAAAATTGNAAGAGAACATGAATAATTTATTTTGTAGGTAACCCTCAACAAGAACAGGAAATAAAGGAAGTTTATCCTAACACATTTTGCATTGCTCATTCCTGTGTCATTGCCATGACTTGCAAAATATGCTTTTTCACATTCAGAAATAATTAATCAATAAAATGAACCAGGAAAATTAAGCAGAAAACAAAACATCCAAATCAAAATATAAAGGGAATTCAGTTATTCATCATTAGCTATTCCTAATGCTAATAATTAGCAATTCCATTTTATGCTGCTTGTTGAAAACAAATGAAGTGTACAGATCCATCCATATATATATGTTCAACACACAAATATTTGAATTTAACACTGATAGTACAGTTTCTGTGTACTATCTCTATACAAATCTTATTTCAGCTCTTTTGTCTCTTGCTTGTACTTTGAGAAACTGAAGATGGAAGAGACACAAAGATATCTACAGTAACCCAAAACTGTTCCTAGTAGTACAACATATTCTTAACTTCCATAGAGTTAAATCATTTGTATGATGACAAATCCATAAATTCCTGGACACACAAGACAGAAATATCAACATTTTTCAACTAATATTAAATACAACTATAAAATGTCTTTCCATAAATATCTCATTAGCAAAATATAATTTTTGTTTCCAGTTAACCAATCTAAAAATTTCACACAGATTAAAGCTATTACATAAAAGACTTGCAAATTAGCAAAAATGCTTTTCATTTTCTTCTATTTGCAAAGGTTTAGTATTCTAAGGAACACATTAATGGTCTAACTAGCTGAAATAATGCAGTAAGAACATTTACTGTTCCAATGATACAATCAACATACTTAATATGGCTAACAATAATCATAGAAGTAATTTTTTTCTAGCTCTTTCTTAGCCACTCCATTGTCTGTCTTTTTACACAAGGAGAATATTTGTTTACTTTAGATAGTATGATTAAAGATGCATAACTGTTCAGAAACTTACTGCAGCAATTCAGAGAAATAGAAATTGAAAGCACATTTTATAAACATAACTATTGCAAGTAACGCTATCTCGCCCAACTCTCTGAAAATCTACAGTGTGGAGAAAAGTAATGGCCAAACCAAAAGAATCCTTTGTTCTAGCATGCATGCCAACTGCAGAGACCAAGTCCCAGAATCAGGATAACATAAGAACAAACACTAGATGACCCTGAGAAGTGAAATAATAGAAAATGAGGAAATTCAAAGAAGAGAGTTGTGAGTTCAAAACTTAAGGCATTAAAACCAAAATAATCTATTATAAATTCTGAGGTAAGGGCTAGGAAGCATCTTAAGGAAAGAATAAAGACAGAAGGTTCAGGTGTGCTAAAAGTGAGCAGTGTTAATACATATGAACAATATAGAAGTCCTGTATTGAGGCTTATACACAGGGGGAGAGAAGTACTTAAGCTGCTAGGCAATAAGGAAATGCTTCTTAAAAATGCTAAAAAAGCAGTATATACACTGACTGAAGCATTTCCTTTCAGGAATAAGAATCAGATAATTTCTTTAACTTCTCAAGAACTTGTACCAGCTGTAAACAGTCTTGAGGAAGTTTTTCTGTAGTTCAGTGAGTTCATCTCCACAACAAAACCACAGGGTCCACTCCCATCTTTCATATTCCAGAAAATAAATGTGCTTGATGACTAACAAATTGGTCAGCTCAAGAGACCAACTCTTTCAAATATTTCTCAAGTGCAAAAGGCTACTAGTTAGAATAAAAAAATGTTCAGAATATCACTGCTGATTACATAAAACAAACACAGAGAGCAGCTTAAACTTCCCAGGGAAGTCTGTAGCAAGTGAATGCTTTTGTCATTGCTAAAACTTGTCCACTGTGAAGTCCAAAATCCCAAACTGCCATAGTGGGTTTTGTTTATCTAACTACACTGCCTTGTTTTTCCCAACTTTCAGTTAAGTGTACCTACCACTACAAAATCTGACTCAAGATGCCACTGTATTCAAAACTACTTACTCAAATTAAATCTTTGGCTTTGTATTTGACACCTTCCACAATGATATAAGACTGTGATTGACAATGGTTTCGATAATTTTCACTGAAAGAGGAGTACAAGGTGTTTTATTCCCTATTCCTTTCCTTAATCCTTTAATAGCTTGGTCTCTCAGTACTCCAAACCTTTCTCTTCTCTTCAGCTCATGTTGCAAATTTTAGAAGGACTGCAGGCTATGAGTCACAGATACTCTGATCTTTCCAACACACCTGCAGGGTCTAGGGTAGCCCTAACTGTTCCTCACCAGCTTTGCTTGAGAGGTTTTTTTTAAGTCTGTGCTGATAATTTAAAAGTTTCTCCTGCCTTTTCTCCCCTTTTCATACAGTTTTTAGTGATTAATTGTAACTAGGGAGGTTGTTAGTCTGGTTTTAAACATGCTAACTTCTGCTAACGTAGTAAGGGTCAGCAAGATTAGTTAACATGTAAAACAACTTGCTAAAACCGTTTTATAGCCTTGCTTCTAGTTGGTTTTTTTTTTTTTCTTTTATTCTTGTATAGCCATTGATCAAGAACAAAATTATGTTGGAAAATCAATAGCTGGAACAGCTTCTACATTTTCAAATACAAAGGTGCAATTAATAACTTAATTATTAGACATGCAGGATATGCATGGTTGCACTGAAATGCTTAAGAAAAGAAGAGCATGAATACTGAACAGAGTAAGAAAAAGCTTTGACATCAGCTTCAGGAATAACAAGGTATTCACAAAGCAAAGAAGAGAAACCATGTAATTTCTCTTGCCTATCCATAACTCCTTTTTGTCATGAACCCACCACTCCTCCATCAGAGGCTCTGGCACAAGCAATTAAACATGCATTCAAGTACAATGGACTTACCCAGCTTTTGCATCACAGATACAAATGCATCTCATTCCTATCATTACAGTTTAACAGCTTAATGACCTCTAAAGGCAGAAAAACTCATTTCTTTCCTTCCAAGCATGTTGTTCTGTTTCTATTTAGGAGTGTTTGTATGCTTCTCCCAGTCTCTCTCTCACCCATGTTTACTGCTTTCTCTCAGTCCTCCCTTTGCACGTTTTCCCACCCTCCCCCCGGATGTTTTTCTAGCAGCTGGGTTCTCTCCTACACAAAATCATCTCTTCTCATAGTGTGAAACAGCAAGCCAACCACATAGACACAAATGAGGGTA
>VWZN01001915.1:67137-83072 GCA_013396955.1 Regulus satrapa
ACACAAATGAGGGTACACTGAAAGAAAAAAACACCATTTGCTATTTTTAAAAACCCAAACACCTCCACCACAAGCGAACTGACTCTGATTCCTTCAATTTAATGACCTATACTTTCACAGATGTACATAAACCAACACTAAAAAGAAGTGCTATAAGAGAAAAGTAGTCTTCCTACTTAAAAGTATATTGATACAGATTTTCAAGATTCTGATCTGATTAAAAGTCTTTCACCATAATAGCACTCACACTTTTTAAATATTTAAGACACTACTCCAGAACATTATAGATGAAAATATATAAATGTGATCTTAAAATATTCTCCTCATTAAACACAAGATTGCCACAAGCTTTCAGAAGCTTGACTGGTTTTTTTTGTCTATAAGAGAGAAATACATATATAGTACTTGGTATCCATTAGACAATAGCTAAGTACTTGTGGAAAATAGAGACAAGAAGAGTTTAAAGAGTTTCCATCTGCTTTTCTATTGTTAAAGAAAATAGCATTCAAGTGTACCAAAAGTGCAAACACTTTGAATTCTTGTACTCTCCTTTTCACTGGAGAGATGGCTTTTCTAATGCCAGCCATTTCATATGTGGAAAGTTTAGGATATTTCCTTCTAATTCAGCACCTCCTTTGGAGGAAGTACTTTTACCTCTATTTCTGCTCACATGTCATTCAAACTTTGTGAACACAGACCTTCTGCCATGTAACCCTGCTGTACATCCTCTGTGCATACATTCACCAAGACAAATTTCCTTCTCTCTTTTCCATGTTTTGATCACTTTACAAATCTGACCACTTTTTAAATGGCTGTTTTCCCACCGCATGTGAACTACAAGGGACGAGCCTTTCTCTCTTGATATGAATTTTCATTTTAACATCAGACTTTGAATTCTTACCGTGGTCTGTGAGTTCAGACATGCCAAGTTCACTTGTCCCGTTCCCTCTTGGTTCCTCACATCCTCTGGACACATGGTTGCCCGTAGTGGCTGGCTGAGAATGAATGAGGTGTTTTGGAATGAGGTGTTTTGAAGTCTGCTCATCAGATTCCTTAGTGAAATAATGAAGCAGCATGGAGAAACAGGAGTAGAGCTTTCAGCAAGATCACAACACAATGGTTTCCCTGATCTACACAAATCCTGGGACTTGTATTAGGCAAATACTAAAATAAAATCCTAACATTTTTGCAAATGATCAGTAGTGATTCAGCCAGGTTTAATATATTTTTTCTCTAGACACAATGGAAAATAGAAACCAGAGGACATGCAATAGAAAAGACAGAATACAGAGCACACAGAAAATTGTTTCTGTGATGCATTCACCAACTTTTTCCAAACTGACCCTTTTCTTTCTACAATAGGATGTGGTGCTAGAATTGAACTAGCTCATCTTCTGTTACAGATAGCTTAAAAGCAAAGGACAACTTATTCTGGGAATTATTCCAAGGCTTCATTCAAGCCAGTTGAAGTGTTAATATGCTTAACCAAATGAAAAGAACCCACAGCCACATAAAATTAAAATGTTTAAAGGGTTACAATTCTAAACATCTTGAAAAGAAATGCATTTTGAACTCTGATGTCATATAGTCAGTAAAAACACTTCAGAGAGCAGATTTTGATTTAAGCATAAATTAAGAAAGGGCAACTTTAAAAAATAAAACTGTGCAGTAAATAGAGAGCTTGTTGAACCATATCTGAATAACTGAATGTACTTTGCCTCGTCACAGATCAACAGGTTCAGCTAAGCAGTCCAGATTTTGATGCACTTCCCAGTTATTAGTCTCAGAATAGGCCTGTGCCTCTAGTGCTAAAGAAACCAGGAGGGAAACAGAAAAGTGTTATACACTGGGTGCACATAAATGAGACTTCTAAAACACAGCCTGTACTTACATGTAAGACATTGACATTCAGCTGCTGAAAATTAGGGGACCTGAATTGTTGCATTCTTTTGATATTTTCTTGATACTTTTCTTCTGCCAGCTGCCTGTAAATACAGAACACTTGTATTTAGAATGTGGTTTCAGGGTATGAAACAGACGTAGAAAAACCAATTCCGTACTGATTTTCAAGTTGCCAAATATTCACGGCATCTACCCAGATTTTAATGAACACAAAAAGAGATTTCAGACCTTTTTTCCAAACCCTATTATATTTTACTTTCACAATTTGCATAACATAATTAAGATAAAGTAAATTATTAGCCCCAGTCCTTTCTAGTTCTTACAAAAGTCTTAAATTCTTTGGGCTTTTTTCCACCATGCAGGGACCTTTCAGCTGTAGACAGGCATGCAACATTTGTGTGCCATGAACTCTTCCTCTGGGGGATACTTGTTCACCATGGTTTTCTGTGTGGAACTGCTTAAGAGAGGTGCTACATTAAGCAATTTTTCCAGCTTCCATTAATATATTCCCTTCCCACCCAACCCTAGATTTGCACTTCTGGAAGCAAATCTCCAGTCTGAGAAGATTTGCATTTTGCAAAATTGCATTGTTTCCAACATTTTCAGCCAGAATGAGCTGACGATGATCTAGAGCTCAAGTTGATACATTTTAAAGATTCATGACTGAGGACAAGGTCTGAATACTAATGTGGCCTTCATATTACTAAACAAATATATTTCCTTTTGGTTTTGGGGAAAAGAAAAAATGTGAAAATCTCATCAGAAAACATAAAAATGCGAGAAAGCAATGAAAATGAAAACCAAACTAGAACAGTCACGCAATTAGTATTATTTCCTAATCTCCATTCACTTTTAAAAAGTGAAAGAGACAGACTTCCTATTTACAAATTTCATATTAGTACATGACTTGGCTTACCATACTACTGAAAGTACTGTGCAGAAGAGGTGTTAAATTTAATACTTTTTATACAGTGGTTTCAGCTCAAGGAGAGGGTTCTTTTAAATGGGAATCAATTATGTAGCAAATGCCAGTCAAACACAAGTGCTCTTCAGACATATTTTCCAAAAGGACATGAAGGTCTTAGCTCTTTGCTTCAAATCAAAACACTATATTCTGGTTTTTATTAAAAAAACCACAAAAAAGCCTTCCAGTTTTTTCCTATATTCCATCATAAACTGTACCTAATCTCTCTCAAAACATTTTATTATGTCTCACTTAATAAAAAAACCCATCAATCATAAAGACTTTACAACACATCCATTATCCCTGTTTGATCCTTTGACAAGACTATCTATCCTCTGAGCTATTAACTTCTATTGGAAAATCTCTGTAGCCCAAACAATTGATAAAATCTGGATTGTAACGAAATGCCCAACTCCTTAGACCTTGCAATTCGTAACATCAACAGTAATTTTAAAATGTCTCCTATTGTAACACATTTGAAAATCTCTCACATACTTATTTAAACACAGCCATAGTACTCAAAGCACCAGTTTTGGGCTAATGTTCCAATGTTTTTCCTACATAAATAATTCGTATGATTTATTATTATCCAAAATCTTCAATGACTTGGAGTAGCTGAAGACCCACACTGTTTTTATTCCTACCTTGACAATTCTAACTCTCCCAGTTAGACTGTTGGGTGAGGAAAATTGTGTGGTTAGGGCACAACTTACTTCAACTTCTTTGCTTTCTCATCTGCAGCATTTAACTTCCTCAGCCGCATTCGTTCCCGTGGTGTCATTTTCTGAACTTCAGAAAGTTCCTGCAGAGTTTGCAAATGAACCTTCTTCTGCCTGAAATTGAATGCAAGCAAAGCCTTCTTCATATAAAAATGCAAATATTCAGTATTTTGACTGGATATTGAAACACAGTGACATTTCAAATTGAATAATTAGAAAGTCTCTAGAACTATAGCAGACTAAATAGACTTTAGTTTGGAAAGCAAACGCCTCTTTAAATTGAAATATTTAAACTTGGACTTGTGAAGGTGAATCATTTCAGGTGAGGAAGAAAAAAGGCAGATTCATCGCCTTAAAAGAATAAATATTGAAGCACAGTGAAATATTTACCCTGTCGGGCTTCATTATTGGGCATATTCCAAGTACAAAGGCAGTCATTAAATAAGAGCTGTAATACCACTTGTACATTTTGCATTGATTGTTACAAGCTGTCTAGAATAGAAGAGAATATTTATGTGTCCTTCATGACAGATATAATTATCATGTTGTTCTCTTGAATTTCTGGTCCTAATCAATAACAAGAGTTCACAGGTAAAATGGTCTCCATAGGTCATCTCTGAAAGCTGAGCATGAATTATTGACTTACATTTCAGCTGTATTTATCAACCGAGGAGAGCAGTACTAGTCCTTTATCAGAAAAAGAATACTAATCTCAGATTTTTATGTCACATCCTACAGCAATTAAAACAAAAATTAAACCCTAGTTTGAAACACCTTGGCAGTCTCCTTTCACTTACACAATATACATCTATTATACCATGTATGTATAATACCAAGTATTCATTTTAAATTTTTGTTCAAATATTTTTGCTCTTATGAGATAAATTCACTTCTGATAATCTAAGAGGCCAGATTTGTAACCATACAAATTGTAACACTCCTTCTGGACTATCATTTTGAAATCAGGATTTTAATAAATGAGCAGAGAAGATTCATTATGTTTTTCAAATAGTGAAAAGATATGAATATTAGTGTGAAATATGAAAGATTAAGGACAAAGACAAGAGGAGCTCAATTATTCATAAGAATGGAACTAACTCTTCAAGTATGAATAATGTAGACATATTTCTTGTCTCCTGTAAAAAACTCTAATTTAAATTAAAAGAATCTCATGGGGGGAAAAGTAATTTTTCATTCAAGTTGAAACTGAACTTGTACAGTCTTATACTTACTTAAATATTTAAAATTTATGACTCAAATGGGAATAGATTAAAATAACCCATCAGAGGTCTTTACTAGAAGAAACTAGACTCAACCTTTTTGCTTTGCATGGCAAAAAGAATTCCTGGTGAGAAAAAAAATTAAACATAAATATAAAGTAGCAATGGTTGAGAAGAACACCATAGCAAGCATCTGCTTGTACACTCACTGGGACCAGAGTATTGCTGCAAGACAGCAGATGTCTAAACACAGAATTTTGGAATCTAAACATAGAATTCACTATGTTTAATTTTTCTCTCCTCCCCTTTTCTGCTCTCTGTCATTTTTTCAGGTATTTTTAATTCATTTTGCCTACCTCTTTAGATTTGGACTTGCAGGAATGATTTGGCATTTTGCTTACCAGTGACAATACAGGCAGCTAATGTTCTCATAAATACAATGAGAGTCACACTAAGATTATGACTTCTTGCATATTCCAAACACTTGGGCAAAAATAATCACACTGTAGCACCAGTGAGGATAAGTTACAGTAAAGCTTCTCCTAGGATTTTTTTTCTCTAATTGATGCCCTGAATTTTAAAATGTGAAAATAAATTGCCATTCATTGCTTCACAATTTATAGAAACTCTGGAATGCTGTACAGAAGCAGACTTTCTATTCCCTTCTAACAATAGTATAAGAGCAATAGTATAAGAGCATGATTTTTGTAGTTAGGAATACTTTCTCTTCCTCTTAGAGACTACAAACTTGATTTGGGAAAGGATACTTTACACATTCTGGGATATACATAAATGTCTTTCCCACATGCTAGCTCTGTCAGAAAATTATGTCCCTTTGGAAGGCAATGAGACTCAATACATCCCAGCTAATGACAATGGATCAGTATAGAATACAGTATATTTTTTACAAAAAATACAAAGTGGTTTTATCAGTCTCCTCTAGAAGCATGAGGATATTTGAAGTCTGGATATATATTCTGCAAGTAACAATACTGCTTCCCCACAGCGGATACAATGGTTTTGGTGCATATAGATAATCTGAAATCTTGTGCCCACAAGATAAAGACAAGTATTCAAATTTTATTGAAGATTTTCATAATCTATGTTTCAACAAGCATTAAATACTGAATATAATTCAGATAGAGTTGGCATAATATCTGAGAAACATTTCAGTGCCCCAAAACTATTTACAGTATATCTCTAAGGAACATATCTGCAGTTAACTATATTAAATTTGACAAGGAAAGAATCCCCTCAAAATTAATTGAATTAGCTTGAATATATATATATTTATTGTTTCATTTTACATCAAGGCTTGCAAAGTTTGATGAACTGTTTATAGTAAAGATACCTATTCATACCAAAACAGAAAACTTTGGTCTCACAAAAAGACAGACTCATCTGTCAACAAGAGACATTAAGGACAAAAACGACAAGTAGAAATCCAAAACACAATTTGTAGAGATGAGAGCCTACAGATATACTGACAGCAGTTAAACTGATTAAAATAATGTATAAAAGGTTTTGCTATGCTGAATTCAACTGTCTGTACTCTGCTTTCTTCTACCACTGACAGCAAACTAAACTTTGTTTGGGAAAGCTGAAGGTGGTCACCTCTCCTGAAGGGAGGCTTGCAAGCTGCAGATTTGGCAGCATCTGCAAAGTGATCACAGCTCAAAACTGTGGGTCCTGTACAAGGGCAGAGGTCGCAAAAAACAAAGGTGAAAGTCCTATTGCTTCAAAGGCACTGCCAGTTCCGAATTGTTTTAATCTTTATTGCTGTTACCTAATAACTCAAAATAAATATCAGAGAGCTGTTAAAATCTCGACAGTTACTTAGAGGAAACAAGAAACAGGGATATTAATTGCTTCCTCCCAGAATCACAAACCTCTGGTTTTGCTCTTGCTAGTTCCCAACAGAACAAAACCAGAACAGTATAGAAAACTCAGGGGTGCAGAGCAAAGGGGAGGGCAAGTTGCCCATGAAACTGCAGAGATCATTTACACAGGCAAAATAAAAATGTCTATGCTGGAATTTGTTTTAAACATTGCAGCATTGTAATTTAATGCAATTAATTAATTCAATACATATTGAGAGCCTAAGAGAGAGATCATGTGTGAAGACACTGCTGATTTAAGAGCCAAGAAACATCACTACTCTTGATTTCTCACTGAAGTTACAAGATAAAAATACTGAATCCTACTGAGGTATTAGCTTAATATTACTTTAAGGGTATATGCTTTAGGTCTGGTGTCATTTAAGAAACATATTTCTCACATTCAATTTTTAGTAGGTACAGAAACAGCAGCACTATAAATGATGATGGCCTAACTAAAATGACAGCTTCAAAATTTTAAGACAAATGTCATTATTTACATACCAATTGGTACTATATTAACATAAATATATACTGCACATGCATGTACAATTTACACATTCATATAATAAAAATATTTCATCTGTAAATCTTTTCTTTTACTCCTTAAATCTTAATTATGCATCTCTCTAATGGGAGTGGTTGTTCTTTTATTTTTTTGGGGAATAAGTTTGTCTAAACATAAAGCACTATGAGACTGACACAAGCTTAAATGACATTATTTGGCAACACTGTAATTTCATATACTACTGTCTATAAAACTGTTAAAAATACTTACACAGCACCAAAAATGGGAGCAGTTTCCTTCTGCCAGTTAAGTGCCTTGTCTTCCATAGTCACATTTGTGAACTTGTACTGTATTTTCTATGAGGAAGTAAAACAGAAGGGGTATCAAGACTTGATGCTAATGTTACCCAGAATCTTCAGCTATTATCCAATACCATCATAATATAAAAACTAACCAAGCAGTTTCCTTCCCCACCTAAGCCAAATAATACAGGCACTGAAGCCTGGGCAAAAAGAGCAAAAGGCATTGTCTTTCATGAAAACTATGACTAACCAGAACAGTTCAGAGATACGTGTACCCAGACCCAAGTGATCTACATTTTTAGTGCATAAATATCTGGGTTTTTTACTGCTTATAACATTTAAGAGGGGTTACATTCAACGCGTCAAGTGACAAGGGCTTCGTTCCTCAGTCACGTTTGTACTATAGCTCTAGAAGTCCCCTAGATTGATGCTCTCATCAACAGCTATCAAATTTCTTTTTCTTAACATGTTTTCCCTGCATCCATTTTGCTTTTCCATAACATGTACTCAGATGGCAAGTGTGCAGCTACTGTTTTTTTCTACATACCTTAAGTTGTTCATTAATATAAGGGGATTTTAGGATGTCTGCTGCTGCAGGTCTCAATGAAGGATTCTTACTTAACATGCTGAAACATTAAACACCAAAATTAGCAATGAAGCAATTGTCCAAACTTTCTGAAAAACCTGCTAAACAAGAAAATAACATACCTGCATAGCACAGCATTCATTTTGCTTGGATATCTATCAGGAAGAGAAGGTGTTTCACCTTCCACAATTTTTAACACGACAGACAAAAAATTCTGTCCAGTAAATGCATGGTTCATACAGCACATCTCATACAAAATACATCCCAGAGACCTTGAAGAATAAACAAATAGGAACAGTATATATTATTCACCAGTCCTAATGGCCATCATAAAAGGTCACCAAGCTGAACCTTTTAAAATAAACATTCTCATAATAATTTTATATAATGACTATTCATGACAGTTTGGACTTCATCTGAATTCTGTGTGATTAACATTTTTTTAAAAAATAGGGGAGTGGAATTCTGCAGGCCTTGGAGGATGCTCAACTCTTTCTTCAGTCAGAGGTTGCTGACTTGATCAATGACTGACTTGATCAAGGTCATAGAAAATGCTGGTGAGAGCCAGATATAGGTCAAGGCTCATATAAGCAACCAGCTTAAATATCTTTATATTTCACTGTGGTATTTATAATTTAATCTGTGATTCCAGAAGTAAAAAAATAAAGCATAATGATAAGAAATACATATGGGTGAATGGTTTTCAGGAAGGGGTATAAAAATCTTTGAAAGGAAATAATGAATAAAGTTTCAATTATTCATTTTGGTTAAAGAAGAGAAGTAGTTTTGATCCATCTGGCAATAAAAGAACAAAAGCAAATAATTTTAAAGCTGAAACCCTGGCTGCACGTTCTGTGCAAATAAGAAAGAAAAGAGAGAATAGGGGGGACTCCACTCACTGGTACTTTTCAAGCAACTTGAAAATGTGAAAACCATTAGAAGAGCATTTGTGCTGAGAACCAACTGAAGAACAACTACTGGGGTTAAGAAATAGTTGCCTAGGTTTTTTAAAGATTTAACTGTCAAACAGCTTTCAAACTTTTGAAATCAGTAAACAATAAGACACAGGTGATAATCTGTATTTATTATGTATATTTAGACTCTGAAACAAGTAAATTACTACATGAGAAAATACTTAAGGCAAAAATAACAACAAAAAAAACCCTATGCACACAGCATCTGAAAGCACCAAATAAAAACGGAAATCAGCCAAAGAAAAGAAAAAAAGAAGGAAAATCCCAACCTGACAGACTGTACTATAACCTCTTTTTGCAGAATCAATACGTTTTGGAAGCTGCTTGATTCTGGCAGTTAGAAACTGTGTAATGAGCAATTAGGAGCAAGAAATTTGACACATCAGGCAAACTGATTTATTAATCTAGTTTAGTAGTCTGACTACACCTCAGGTGGAGAAAGATGAAAAGAATGTCCAGGTATTCTGCTGCAGCCAGAGCTGTGAGCAGGTTACCCAGGTAAAATCCCATCTATCCCATGAAAGAAAAAAAAAGCCAGGGAAAAAGGTAAGAAAAAAATGAAGGGAAAATAATAAAGCTTCTTTCTTCAGGATCAAAATCTTTTGAAATTAAGTAACTATTTCTTAAGCTGAGAAATGCTGCCCTGGATTCCTAAACAAGTCTCTCTTCCCAAGAGAGCTGCTGAACTGCAAACACCCAAAGAAGTAACAGACAAGCTTGTGGCTCAAAACTGCATTTCTCAGTTATGTTTCTACACTTCTGGTCTAAGAACCTTGTGAGGAGCAGAAGGTTGCTTCTCAATTCCCATAAGCAGTCCGTATATGATCCAAACATATAATTTAATTACTTTTATATTCTTATCCTGCATAAGTGTCAATGTTATAAAATTCTAAAATAGTCATTAAATGAGCCAGCCAGTACATTTGGTTTGAAAACTCCCTATGTTCACATATAGGTTTGACAAAGTTCCCACACAACACATAATTTCAGCCAAATTGTGGCATGACCAGTTCATGTTGAAGCTACTTATGCTCAATTGCATGATAAAATGGAGCATCTGGACAGGCTTGAGTGTCTTCTCCCCAGTCTCAACTGACAGACCTCTAACTTCTTCCTCTTAGGAGAAATCACCCTGAGGTTTTTGGTGTTGCTTACATAAATATTGTCCTCCTTTTAACATCTTCTGATATTTCGTAAAAAATGTTAAGAATTCTTCAAAGGTTATAAGATCCAAGTTAGCTTTAAATTCCACTTCCAAAGTCAGATAATGTAAATGCATATACCTTTATGGCTTATATCTCTTAGTCTGATCATATCAGAAGGTCTTAAGAATTTGTTGGCTTCAGAGTCTGTGAGGAATATGTCTCTGAATTTAATTTCCTCAATACTCATTCATCTGCCCTTAAATGAGAACTCCTTGCTGCTGTCTTCCCCAGCCCCATCCCCTCAGCCCTCACAATGCTTCGCTTTTTGATTGTTAATATTAAAGAAAAAGACAAAGTGGGGGAAAAGCACAGACAAGCAAGCACAATAAAATGAAAACCTCAAGATCTGTGGTGTGGGCAACCCAATTTCCCCAAACACAACAGACAAACTATCTGTCACAATCTGACAGTACTTGATGGAAGAGAGTACAATGGATTTAAATGTGATTGTGATGTTGCTCTGTCTCTGCCATAGCTCTGGAGGCATGGGAATGTCGGCCGGGCCCCAACAACACCAGTGTCCCCACAGGGTGTGTGAGGGCAGGAAGGGACACCAGGACAGTGGCACAGCAGAGCCTCAGAGTCACGCTGTGCTGGGCTACCAGTGAGCCCCAATTGCATGCACACACATCTCTGACTGACCCCTGACCCAGCCTGGCCTCTCCCTTGGGCTCTCTCTGTCTTGGCTCAGCTGCTCTGACTCTGCTCTGTCTGCCNTGGAGCACATCAGCAATGCAGCATAAACTAAGGTCTTCGCAACGAACTGAACTGAACAGTGAGAAGATCATGATAACAAGGTGAGATAGCACTTATTGTCTTTTCCAGAAGATATATTTTACATTATCTTAAGTTGAACATGGGAACATTTGTAAGTCTGAATTTTTGTGTGTGAATTCTTGAGTTCTGCTGGAGAGCAGAAGGACAAGTCTGAAGAGAGAATGTCACTTCACCTACATATAAAGACTTGGGCAACTCCTTGAAATTCCTCAGGGGTCAACAAACAGTGCTGTTTAACATGTCTGTCAGCAACATGGACAGAGGGACTGAGCATATCCTTAGCAAGTTTACTGACAAGCTCTGTGGTATGGTCAACATGCTGGAAGGAAGGGCTGTCATCCAGAGGGACCTTGGCAGACTTGAGAGGTGGGATTGTGCCAACCTTATGGAGTACAAGGCAAATTGCAAGGTCCTGCACTTAGGTCATAAATACAGACTGGGCAGAGAATGGATTGAAAACAAGCCTGAGGAGAAGGGCTTGGGGGATGCTGCTTGATGAAAAACTCAGAATGATTTGGCAACATGTGCTGACAGCCCAGAAAGACAACCATATCCAGCATCAGAAGCAGTGTGACCAGCAGGCTGAGGAAGGAGGTTCTTCCCTCTACTCCACTATTCTGACATCACATGGAGTGCTGCATCCAGCTCATCAAGATGAGAAGCATACAGATCTGTTGAGGCAAGTCCAGAGAACAAAGAGACAAAGATGATCTGAGGGCTGGAACACCCCTTCCACGAAGACAGGCTGAGAGAGTTGGGACTGTTCAGACTGGAGAAGAGAAAGGTCCAGGGAGACCTTTGAGCACTTTCCAGCACATAAAGTGAGAAAGAACCAGAGAGAGAGCCAGAGTGAGACTTTTTACAAAGGCATAATGATAGGATAAGGGGTAACAACTTCAAACTGAGAGAGAGTTCGAGGCCAGGCTGGATGGGGCTTTGGGCAACCTCATCTAGTGGAAGGTGTCCCTGCTCACAGCAGGGGAGTTGGAACAAGATGCTCTTTAAGGGCCTTTCCAACCCAAACCATTCTATGAATCTTTGATTCTACATGAGAAACAGAACTTCCTGCACAGTGGCCCAAGGACTTAATCTCACCTGGAGCCTCCGGGGTGGGCTCCCCTGTATGCTCAGTGTCCTCCTGTCTTTTGGCCCCTGTTAAATGGGGACAGTGGAAAAAGAAGTCAAATAGAATAATAATTCAAAGATTAAAGGACCAGTGTATCAATCAAACACATGAGTCCTGACCAGGAGAGCTTCCTGGCTCAAAGAAAGAAGGGGTTCATGGGCTGGGGAAGTACTGAGTCAGGGAACACCCCTTCATTAGTGCTGCTACAGTGAATGCCAAGAAGCTCCTGCTGAAGGCAGTTTCACCTTCAGCTGAGTGCTGTTGGTAATGCTTTGGAAAGATCCCAAAAGGCAGAAAGTATAGCAGAAAGCTGGTAACTACTGAGTTTGGGATGGGAAACTTCTTTTCTCCGTTTTTGTAAGTTTTGAAAGCACGATCAACACTTTATTTATAAAAGAATTGGGCAAAACTCTGATTATGCTTACTCTATACAATTTCAATGACCTATATGGATTGGCACTAGTAACCACAAATAGAACTTTAACACGTATTTTTCTATTGCACTTCACAAAAAGAAATTATTCCTTACAGTAGAAGAGCACAAAAGGCAGGTTTCCCTGTCTATGCATTTGTTCTGACATATTTTGAAATCTTCTCCCAATATATTTTTATTGACTCCATGTATTAACTGATATTTGCTACAGATGAACAAGAGAGAATCTGACATCAAATCCATGGCAGTCAGCTACACAGGCCATGAGATGAGATTCCTGACATATCTGTTGAGTGGACTGAATATGTCAACTGTGAAAAATGGTTGCTACCATTTGAAAATATAGATGACTGTTCTCCATTTCTAGAATTATATCCTGCAGCCACAATTATATTTTGAAAAGGCAGAATTACGACAAAGCTAGAGTAAATTATCAAGCAATCAAACTATATTCCAGGGGGAAAATAACAAAGGAACTTTCCTGAGTTCCTTGAATTTATTTTTTTTAAATAATCTTCTGATATACATACCTACAGGGAAAAAAACTCCAACAAAACACCTCATAAAAGAAACAAAGCCCCTTAAATAAAATACTATTACAAAATCAAGACTTCTAAACATAATCTTAAAACATGAGATGCTTTAGGACACACACATAAATAAGCCAGATCTTTTCTCCATTACAAAAAAATCATTCTTTATCTTTTCTTGGAAGAGTACTTGCTCACCTAAAAGTTTTCCTTTAAAAAAAAAAAAAAAAAAAAGGTTTTTCAAGAGATCTCAGCTCCTAAGCTTGATCCTTTAATCACCACCTCAGAAGTCCTGATCTCAAGATTCTGTGCCATCTAAATGCAGAACTGACACTCTTTTTCTACCTTTGAGCCTCTTCTAAAACAGAGTACCTTTTTGTTTCTGTTCTAACACCGCAGTTATTCTCAGCTCCACTTCCAAATACTTTCTTGCTTTTAACATTTGCCAATGTTTTAAAATTTAGTTCCTAAGAAGGTCCTTCTGCCATCTTCTCAGCCAGAATCACTCTTTGCTCATCCAGCTAAAGTTTCACAGAAAGTTGCTTCTTTCAATTCATCTATCTCAACATGAGAAAAAAAAGATTTCCCCCTTCCCAGAAAAACCTGAACTTTGTCTAGAACCATCCTGTGCCACACATCAGAGACTGGATCTGAATCTTATTCTCCTTTAAAGTCTCAGATAACCCAGAATAAAAGCCAACTACATGCTTCTTAACACAAAGGGCAAAGCTTCAGATAGCAACATTTGATTATAATGTTTCAGTGGAGATAAATTCCTAATCCAACCAAAAGAGCATTATGACTACTCACCAAATGTCAGATTTGGTGTTATATCCCTGGTGCTTCAGTACTTCTGGACTCATGTAGTATGGTGTCCCAGTAAAAGTATTTGCAAGATCACATGAACCCATCAAAAGACAAGAAACTCCAAAGTCTCCTAAAAAATTAGTAGAAATATAAACATATATCTATTAATATAAACATTTTTTGTCTATTGTCAGACATGATAAAGTGATTGTACATCCAGAAAATTCTCCTAGCATTAAAAAAATAGGGAAAAAACTATTTTCTGTAATTTTTCAAAATAAAAACACCACAAAAGCGTAATATCACAGAACAATATGGGTTTGAAGAGGCTTCACAAGGTCATCTGATTCAAACCCCCTGGCTCAAAGTTAAATGGGGCTGCTCAGGTCCAGGTCCAGCCAAGCTTGAAGCATCCTCAAGGCTAGAGATTTCACTGCCTCTCCTGTGTCTGACTGTCAAATAAATATTTGACTACAAATCAAAATACTATTTCAGACATGATTTTCTTTAAATCTCCTTATTGACAAAATGTCTGCTGGACTGTTCTATCACATGAAAATATATCTTCAAAAAGTATGGAAATCTCACCAATTTTAAGAAGATTATCTTTCAAAAATATATTCTTGGCTTTCAAATCCCTGTGAAGTATCCGCCTGGAATACAAGAGGAAATTCAACTTCACCCAACTGGAAGCATTCAGAGCCACATATTAAGTATTTCAGGTACTTAACTTCAGCCCTTTTCAGAAAGACCAGCCTACCACTGTTGCCATCTAACTCTGCCAGTGACAATCCATGGACAATGGCATTAAGGTGCTTCACAGAGGTGCATTTGCAGGCACCCACATGCAGGGTGAGAGCCTAAGCAGGATAACAAAAACATACCTGGAGATCCCAGCTTAAGAATACTGACTCGTCTTGAAAGAATTACATCTTATCTCCTGCCAGGAGAATGAGAATCCTCACAAGAGAATAAGGGATGAGAGAAACAGCAGTGAGAGTTTTTCAAAGCTAAGGGAAGACTCCTATGGAGCAAAAGTATTACTTCAAAGACAAATATGCATTTAGCCTCAGCTAGTAGATCAAAATTTTACAGTAAAGGTATGAAAGTTGAAAGAATTTTGCAAAGATAAAGATGAAAAGGAAAAGGAACAGAACAATTAGCTTTTACAGACTTATTTTTTCATCAGAGTTTGAAAAAAACCCAAAGCTTTATAAGCTATACGCCATGTAAGAATTTACAGACTCCTAATTTCTGTAAGTCTTACATGTGTGACAGTAATTCTGCAGCCCTTAGGAAAACAAAGTACCTCTGCAGTGTACAAAATATATTCTAAATTAATTCTTCTTAATAACGCTTCCAAAAGCATTGTTGCTTATAACCTGACCTAAACTAGAATTTGTTTTGAAATTATTACTAACATACAGGATTAGTCATCAGCTCTGCTCAGGAGGAGGTTAGAATAGCATTTGGTACATACTGGCTACAGAAACTGTATTTGCCATTCAGTAGTCATTCAGCCATTTAGATAAAGGAAGAAACTGATGTTCTAAGACTTTTGAGGGCAGAAAAACCAAATATAATACTCAATTTCTTTTCTTTTTTTTTTTTTGAGCAATCCATCTCATGTATTATCTCAAATATGAATTATTAAATTCTTAGGCATTGACATAATGAAACTATTCCCAAAATAGTTTCTATACTAAGATTAAAAAATATGCATTCCACAGCACAATTTAAATACCCAATTTTGTCCATAACCCATTTAAAAATATTTTTTTGAAAGAAGAAAAAAAAATGCAATTAAATATACTCAGTTCACAAATGGAAAGAGACAATGAAAAATAATACTAGAATTCACTGCAGTATGTACCTAGACTGGGCAAGAAAAAGAAACATTTATCTTTTTATGGGTCAAGGAAAAGAGTTCTTCATGTTTCTTATAGCAATCTTTTATCTCTTTTTTTTTTTTTCCCTGAAATACCTTTCTTTTCAATAGAAAAAG
>VWZN01001915.1:83083-121306 GCA_013396955.1 Regulus satrapa
AAGGTTTGCACCTAGGGAAAAAAAAAATTATTCAATATGCCTCCACCCATGTTTATAAAATATTGCTTATAAATAATTTGTTCTCTATTTGACAACTTCTGTGAGCAATACACATACACTCATACAATACACCAGTAAGGAAATTAAACCTGGGTGATATTTTTTATTCTTTCATAAGTATATATATATCTGTATATATACACACACATGCATATAATTTTACAGAAATCTTGCTGTGTTAATTGCAATTCATAAAGACTTTTCTTACCATTCATCACACAGATCCTTTGAAAGAATCTGCTTTCACTGAGTTAAATTATTCTTGCATATTGGTGCTGAGAATTGGTGGATTTTAACTGTCTTTTAATAGTACTCCTTTGTAGAAATATAACCGAATTTTTCAAGATGAAACTTTCCTGAATATCTATTATTTTAATAACAGGTATATTGAAGCAAGAGAATTATGCAGAAAACTTTCAGTAGTATATTATTTAAAAAGGAGATGAAAAAAGATGCTTGGGTCACATTAGTTTGAATTACAATGTAATGCTACTGTAATCNAAATATGCATTCCACAGCACAATTTAAATACCCAATTTTGTCCATAACCCATTTAAAAATATTTTTTTGAAAGAAGAAAAAAAAAATGCAATTAAATATACTCAGTTCACAAATGGAAAGAGGCAGTGAAAAATAATACTAGAATTCACTGCAGTATGTACCTAGACCGGGCAAGAAAAAGAAACATTTTTCTTTTTATGGGTCAAGGAAAAGAGTTCTTCATGTTTCTTATAGCAATCTTTTNGTGCTGAGAATTGGTGGATTTTAACTGTCTTTTAATAGTACTCCTTTGTAGAAATATAACCGAATTTTTCAAGATGAAACTTTCCTGAATATCTATTATTTTAATAACAGGTATATTGAAGCAAGAGAATTATGCAGAAAACTTTCAGTAGTATATTATTTAAAAAGGAGATGAAAAAAGATGCTTGGGTCACATTAGTTTGAATTACAATGTAATGCTACTGTAATCCTGCAACATATTGATGAAAATGTTATATATTTTATTTGCATTACCAATAATTATAAGATGCTTTCATATATTAATATGACAAAGAAATATTTGGGGTGATTGTTTTCAGCTTTCCATGATGATATCTCTCACTGCAATGCAACTTATTCTGTTGTGATATGTCTGAAGATAAACAAGGTACCAGCTGAAATACTACCTTAAAAGAATTCTTTAATACTACTAAAAAATTATGATCAAGCCTGCACTGTAAATTCAGTTCAAGAAAGAGAACAACTTTTTTATTCTAGGAAAAGACAGACCTATAAAGGCAACATGAAATAACTGGGCTCTAGCAAAATTTTACTTGATGGACAGTAAAGTGGTTATTGAGTTGTTATTTCGGGTAGAAACTAACACTTGAGGACAGTTTCAAATCTGGGCTGTAAATATACCCATATCTATGTTCCGTAGAGCACCTGCCTGCTGGCTCGTAGTCACAAAAGAACAAGACAACCCAGAGCAGTGGGCAGCCTCCTTGAATGAACCTTTGCCTACAACACAAGGAGCTGCAAGTGAAGCTGAGGGAAGCTGAAGAATGTTACTGCTGTGGAATCACGTGCAATTCATTTCTCTTTCCTCTCTCTGAAGAACTCTGCAAAAGAGTAAGAGGTTCTGTGTAAGTCTGAACCCTGTATTATCTGCTCTTTGCATAAGGAGTAACCTTATAAAAATCTGTGTTCAGAAATTCTTCATAAAGATTAGCAAAATGATGGATAACATAAGGGTCAGCCTTATTCAAATTAAGGTTAAATTAATCAATGGCCTCATTGCTTGATTGCTGTAGGATTAATTTTGTGCACTGACATGCAATGGGTTATGTGTACTGCAAGGAAGTACAGGATGGTTTCATGCTAAAGGTCTCTATCAAAATAAGAACACTGAACACTGAACTGTGTTGTCTCTCTTTTGCTTCTCCCTTTCTTTATATCAAAGACAGATAAGGGCTGAATCTATTTATTTCTAGATAACTTTGTTTTCAAGTTTAAAATTTTAAAAATTAAAATAACATTGTTTCCAGCATAAGAGTGCAGAAGTGCAACAAAAACAAGTGAATAATCTATATTTAAAACTATAAATAATAATTTTTGCTGCTCTAGAAAAAAAAATCACATCCACAGAAGCTGAATTTTCTTAGGAAGAGCTTGGGAAAGGACCAACCCACAGGCTGTAAACACTTCAAGCTTCCAGTTCTAGGGAAAAATTTTGTTTGCATTAGAACATAATTCAAATATATATTACGGCTTTTTCCCATGTCAGTAGAGAAGAAATCATGCATAACTCCTCTATACAGAAACAGAGGATTGTTATTATGTTTTGTTATTTCCAATTTATGTAGGTAGTTTAAATTTTTTTTAAGCCTAACCTTTTCAATTTAAGCTACTGTTTGACTCTATACTAATAAGAAAAAAAGTTATAGTTCATAATATACATACAACCAAATAATACAAAATACAAATAAATAAATAAAATTTAAAACTGTCAAGTTACTTGTAAGTGTCTGGAGAGGTACTATTAGCTATGATTGAAAAGGAGAAAATAAAATCCTGTTTGAAAAATCAAATTGCTTTAATTGGAGAACTAACTGACTTTACAGGAAACCAAGTTTTATATATATATTTACCAAATAAAGTTTCTTTTTAGGACTCCTATTTGATTTTAAAGATTTTTTTGAGACCAAGTAGAAGATAAGTAAAAGAGAGAGAAGACATAAAATAGGCATAGGAAAATACAGAAAATTAATGACAAAAAGAATAACTCACAGAATAAAATTAAGTCACTCAGTTGGAAGTGGCCTACAATGAAAATAATTTCAAATGCAATGTTTATATTATTATCCTGCATTATTCTGTACAACACATCTTCTAAACACATATGCTAAAGAAAGGATTTTGCCAAAAGGGGACTTTCCAGGGCTCCAAAACTCCTAATGATAAGTTGATAAATTGAAGAGAGGAAAAAAAAAAACCCAAATCACACTGATAGTTTAGTAAAACTGTCAGGATTTTTATTTCCATTTCCCTCTGTACTTTCAGCCTGAGGTGAATGCTGAAGAGCACAGCATCCCAAGAGAGTTCTCTTTGTGTATCACTGGCAGGGCAGCATTTCATGTACAAGCCCTAGATAAATTGGCATTTAGAAACAAAAATGCTCTTGCATCTTGGGCAGCAATTCACTCTGCCCTTTTCCCTCTACAGTCTGACACTGGCAAAAACTCATTAGGCATCCATCAGTTTAGGTCAAACACATCCCACACACTTAACTTCAGTCCAACTCAGGAACGGCTGTTCTTGACAACAGGTCACCTCTCTACCTACTGCACCTAAAATTCAGGCAAGCAAATTCTTCCCAAGCCCTGCAAAAGATGATGCAGAAAGGGGCCAGACAGGCATTGCACCTGTCCAGCACACTGTCAATAAGGGAAATCTTTCCGTCACTGCACTTAGCCTGCCTAAATCACAATGCAGGCAAGAGCTACAGTCATGGAGATGACCAGGTAGATTTTTGTCTAGGTATACTACCCCTGCTCCAACCATATATGATCTCCTCATATCTGGATGATCTGCAGTATTTTTTTTTAATTAATCTTTGATGTGCTGTTAAAAGTGACATCTCTTTTCAAATAATGCATGAATGTAACTCCACTGATTTTACTGAGAGTCCATCAAGTCCATCATATTGGATGCTTCACATTAAATAGGTACAGGACATACTTCTTAACTCCCTGTTAAAAAGATGACTTCATTTTAACCTTTTAATCCATTTTCTTCTAACAATATTGAACTATTTCTACTGTGCTGCATTTTCCATTTTGGCTCTTAAAAAAGTGTGTCTAATGCTGGAAGACATTTACCATTGTCCTAATAAAAGATGTAATGCACAATGTTCCTGCGGGGTAGATAGTTAATTACACCTTGAGGTGCCTGACATAAACTAACTACAATAGTTTGGTGAACAGAACTTTCATTTCTGTTTGAATACATCTAACTAGTCAGTAAGTCCACTCACTCCCCTCCGAAGCCAAATGTTCTCTTATCAAATGACTGTACCTTTCATGCATATAGTTGACTCCGAGTAACAACTGTATAAACCAGTCTATTATTTGACTTTGAGTGAACATCTTCCCAGAATCTTTGTACTCTTGAATTTTGAAATCTAGATCTCCACCCTGAAAAATATCACAACATATTTGTACATTTAAATTAAGTTTTTAAAATGCTATCTCCTTCATCATAATACAGGACCCCACTTCCTTACACCTTCAGACGTCCTATCATGTAGGTCAGTAAAATCAACACGTGCATATGAATTCTGAACTCTCCCAGCACCAAAAGCATACACAAGTGAGGATCAAAATGGTATCAGACTGTCTGGCTTTGTAGTTTTCTCTTAGTGTTACACAAGACCATCAAAGTTTCCAACTGTACTTCCTTAATGTCACCCAACTTCAACATTTGAGCTGCTCACTCCAAACGTTTACAGACAACACAAAGGAACCCACACCTGTTTAGGGCAATTATCTCTGTCATCTGGTCTACCTTTGGAAGGAATGGATCACATTGTCAAAACACTTTTTCTCTGCAAAGATTTATGATGATATTTATGATGATAGTGGCCTACACTGACTGGCTGTGATATAGAAACTTAGGTAAGTAAAATTAATCTGTCCCTGATCGGTCTGAATAAGTTAATAAATTTGAGAAAAGTATTTCCACTCCAGTCAAACGTTGCACACCCAAGTGAGACTCTTATTATAATAACCATGTCAGCATCAAAGAAACCATGTTGTTCTCTTAAGAATTAAAACACGTCTCTCATTATGATACTTTGCCCTCTTTCAAACTTTTTCCAGAGACAGATTTAAAGCCTCAGGAATACAGCATGTGTTATTGTGTTGTGTATTGTAATGTAGCATGTGTTATTGTGATACTTCATTAAAACAACAATTGATCTTGAAGTAGCACTAGGAATAGAATCATAGGACAAACAGCAGGGAGCGACAACACATCCAGAAAAAGACTATTGAAAAGTTGAAAACTGAAATCCAGATATTTGAAAATACCTGTTGTACAACAACACAATGAAAGAGGATTTTGAGACTTTCAGGAAACCCGTTCTTTCTGCTCAAAAATATACAGATGGTTGTCAGATGATTGTTTACCCAGTTTATAAAATAAATTAATTTTGTCTGCAAGAAACACACACATTAAAGGCAAGCAATGTGTTGAGGTAGCTAACCCCAGAACAAAGGGACTGTGAGTCTGATTACATTCTAGTAACTAATTACCTTACATCAGGGCAGCTTACTAGCTATAAATTATTACTTTTACATTTTACATTCTCTGTAAAATCAGAAGTTTTATATGCCACATACAAGAAACTATTTCACCTGTACAACTTTACCAGTACCATCCTTTCCCATCACCATCCCTTTATTCCTCTGCACTGTTGGCTCTCACCATTTTATGATGTCTTCAGCATTTCTTGTTTTTCTGTTCCAAATATCACAGTGCTTCATAGTGCTGCTACAAAATAAGCAGATTCTGTCCTTGCAGATCTATATACTCATGTGCTTCTGACATGAGTTTACAGTAATTTCTATGGCCTTTCTGGTTCTAAGTTACAACATTTGAAAGTGAGCATGTTAAAACAAAGCAAATCTGTTTTGTCATCTATCAAAAATGTGTTCCCTGACAATGTCCTGCAATTTTTTAATTTAAATGTCTGAATCATCTCATACACTAGGGAAGGGAAATGAGTTCAGCTCTCCATCTGCCAACCTACTGCAGCCCAGAGAGAGGCTCTTCTGGGAACTTGGAACTCTCAGCAGCTGCTTCCCCTTTGCAACTCCAAATGTTCGGCAGCTTCCCCCGGTTGCTTGCAGCAGAGAAAAGGAAAGAAAAATTGTTGCTGGGTACTCCATTGCATGGCAGCCAGATGGGCTGTGACTGAGTCTACTCACACACCTCAAAAACAATGAGTCATTATTATAAAATAAACTTTATATTTGGATGGCCCCAGACCATCCAGAGCTCAGGACTGAGGAGGGGGTGCTTAAACATGTGTCAGCTGTCTGCTGGCCTCAGGGGACTGTGTACTATCCAGGTGAGGACAGATGAAGTGCAGCAAGTTCCAGTCACCATTTCTCCCTGTCCCAAGGTGTCCCCTCTCACAATAACATATTGCCATGAAAACCACGAAACAAAAATAAGTGCAGCACCTACAGAGTTAGGGCAGTGAATACTCTGAAGCTGAGGGACAATTCCTGCAAAAGGCATAAGGAGAACAAAAGCAGCTGAATAAGGCACTAGATGCGCTCTCATGTAACTGCATAGCTTTTTACCTTCAAGCAGGGAAGAGCAGTCTCAATGTCCTACAATTAATTTACCCTTGATTTTGTGTCTAAAAAAAGGAAAGCAAAAACATATCATAAAAGATTTACTGAAATACTGCTGCTGTGAAACTCTGAAAAAAATTGTTAACCCAATTTTGCATTTTGAAAGGTCACTTTAATGATGTTCATAAGGAATTGAACAATTTAGCAGAGTACATATGGAGTTTCCAAGCTGCAGTTTCTATTTAAATATCAGAGTATCAAACACACCAGTAAATTATTTAAAACAGCTTAGCATCTAGAGCTGATAACGTGAACAGGCATTGACTGCTTTAGTTATTCCTTTTGCTCAGATTTCCTTAGCATATGTGTACTCACATCACAGCTGAGTCCACAGTCAAGAGACATAAATAATTGTCTGGGGGAAAAGTACAACGAGCTCTGCCTTATAATACATTAAAATGATGCAATTTTAAAAGTACCTGCTTCATAAAAAACTGTATATTATTGAAGTCAAATTTGTACTACAAAATTAAATCCAAGGTTCATTAAGGAATTTTTGGTTGAAATCAGTCTTAGCTGATAATGCTTATACTACCCATTAGATTTTGATTTGGGGAAACTGTCTAAGAAGCTCAACAACTAAGATCAAAACAGAACAAATATATTTTTCTATAATTTTGATTGAATTCAGCTATTATAAAAGACGTCAAGCAGAGCCATGGAGACCAGTGTTCTCTGTTTTTCTTTCACAGGAGAAGGTATAGCACAGGGCAGCTGCACTGGAGGCTCACTCTATGCTACTCATGCCAGAATGAACAAAGCACCGTGGCTAATGAATAAGTCACAGTACTTTGGAGAAAACAGAATAAAGCTCAGGGGGGTAGTTCTGTTTCCATGCCAACTTAATGTGTGCTCTTTGTTTTGAGTCTGCCCAAGAGTAGCAATTACTGCCAATCTGGTGATTATTCTACGCATGAGAAACTGAACATACTAGACTTCCAAGCAAGGATCAGGTAGCACTACATTTTTTCTCATTCTCAATTTATGCATGATTTAAACAGGCATCTTTTAGGTCAAAACACCCAAATCCCACCACATACAAAGGCAGGTTACAGATAAGTAAATACAAAAGTATACCTTCTGGAAATACTCCCATTAAAATAGTGGCACTGTGTGCCACTTTGCTTTGTACTTTTCCTTGTCTGAACATTCGCTGAAATATATTGTAATGGCTTAACTGCAACAATATCACAGAACATGACCTTTGGGAAAAAGTCAGGAGCAACATCCTGTTGGGCCAGGAGTCATCCTGACCTCACCTTCCAGACTCAAAAGTGAAAAGATTCAGTGCATAGCCAAAGAATCTATTTCCTCTTCCTTCATCTGCCTTGCTGTAATACATTCTCACTTGTCTGAGGATGTGACTCCCAGATCCTAGGGTAAAAAGGGTAACTGTACCAAAACATTTTCATGCAGGGTAATTTATATTACCTGTATAAAAAAACCCAAACTCCAAGGAATGATGATTGTGATTATTCCACTATCATGCTCTTATGCACTTTCATATCCACCCATAACTTTATGCCATTTGAGAAAATTAAAAAAAAAAAAAAAACACCCAAAAAACCAAAACAACAACAACAACAAAACAAAACAAAAAAACCCAAACCAAAACAAAAACCAAACCCACCAGTGAATAGATAAAAGACACTACAGTGCTGCTGAAATAGGCTCCTTATTCCAACATAATTAACTGATCTGGTATTGGGCCACTTGGTACTGCTAGTAGAGAAAAAAATTATGAGTGCATGGGAATAGCTGGACAGTTAGAATGATCCTTCAGTCCTGAGCTCTGGATTTCCTCAAAGAGTTGACAATATTCTCAAATCCCAGCTGTCAGACATTCAGTGAATGGCACAAAAAGCTTTTGCATAGGTGTTAAAATAGTATGTGAACAAATACTCAGATTGTATTACAGAACTGAACATTTCAGATTTAATTTTTAAATATCCCAGCAATAAATATGCATTTAACTGTCATAAAAGAAAGCTACCAAGAAATTGAATAAATGACAGGAATGTACTTGTTTAATTATTCCCATGAAAGCTAAATTTTTGAAGTGTGATTAGTTAAGTCAAATCTGATTTGTGTACAGGTAACCCAGCAGTCTAAGTTCATTATCTTCCAAAGCATTTCAGCATGTCTAGTAGAACACAACTGAAGAGTCTGCTTCGGTTTCATAACAAAATCACTTTATGTATGACAGATTTTTTTTTTTTGAAAGAGCACATCTATATTTAATACAAAGTAGGTGCTTGTTTTATATAAACTACTAAAACACTGGTTTAAATATGCTTAAATTCTTATTTGAAAGCTTTAAGACAGATTCCAGCAATATGTTCTTAAACCAAATGCTGCAGTCAAAAAATTAATGGTAACTATACTGTAGAACATCCTGCTTTAATATTTGTTGCATCCACTACACTCTGCTCTTTGACTCACACTGTTTTCCATTTTATAAAGCCAATGTTGCTGCCAAATTCATCATCCATGTGATCAGGTGTAAGCTTCTTGTAATCACCTCCAAATCACAAGCAAGTTTTTCCCTTTACCTCATTAATATCAGATTTTATATCATTGCAGCCCCACACCCGCAATCTCATCCTGTCTCACCTATCAGTAACACATCACACACAAGTGGTACAACCCTTCTGAGTTCTCCCACAGATCTGGAATTTAAGTGTGTCTGCATTTAAGCCTTTCTTGTAGCACTTGTAACACCAAGTGAACTTGCACTTAAAATTACCTATTCTTCTGTGGTTTGTGTTTTTCACATTTGTCTGTGAGTCTCACATGAACAAGTAACATTCCTTATCTGAAAGGAACACACCTAACGAGTAGCAGGTGATGCCACAAGCAATAAATAAAGACAAAGTCAAACTAAAACATTTTATAAACTGGCTTCTTAGAAGACCCTATTTTAATATACACGTTTTCAAATTTCTTCACTCTCACCTCACAATACTCAGTGATAATGCAGAAACTATCTCGCTCCATAAAGCTTGCATAAAATTTGACAATGGCTGGATGGTCTAATTTGGAGAGTAGTTGTGCTTCCAGATTTGCTTCAACTGTTTCATTAGGCTTTAGGTTTCCAACAGAGATCTCCTTTAGGACCTTTCTAGAGGGGGGAAAAAAAAAGAAGAAATATTTCTATTAAAAAAACCAGAAAATATAAAAATATGTAACATTCAAAATCCCATCAAAATTTCTCTAAATGCAAAATAGGTGCATTGACCAACTATTGGCAACATAAAATGACAAGGCAAATATGGGTAAAAAATGTGAATGCAATAAAAAATCAAACAAATATGTTAGTCACCATATAGATTAGGCAACATATTAAAAATACTTTTTGAAATGTTTCTCCCACTAATTACCTACTCACTGTTTCCTTTAGAACATGTTTTCAGTACTATGGATTGCCCCATAATAACAAACATAAACAAAAAATAAAATTTAAGTGATTTCAAACCCACTCAGAGCATATGGCTAAGATTCATACGTGAAATAAGGAGTAGCAAGAAACTGCATTTGCAGCTTCTGCCCAAATCTCTCCTTGGAAGCATGAAAAAAATAACAGAAATTAATATTTCTCTGGCTGTTTTTATGGTGATAAACTCGGGCTGTCCATTTTTTTTTCTAAAGATAAGCCTGCCCTTCACCTGAGCACATAAGTGAAACGTCCAAATCTAGATTTGGGGTTGGAATCTAATTACACTGTTTTGATTAATTTTAATCCTTAAGTATTTAATGTTTGTTTAGGATGACCCTAAATCCCCTGGAAAATGCTGGGAAAATGAAGGGATTTTTAATATTCTCCAACCTTAACACATAGGAATTTGCCATAGGAGAATTTGTAGTACATAATTAGCTCTATACAGAAGCTGGAATAGGGCAATTTACTGTTAATTTGACCTGGAAAAATATAAGGAAAAATATAGTGTAGGGCACTACAAGAAAGCACGCTTTGCAAAAGATTTTCGTGATTAAATGTTAAAAAAAGACAGTACAACACTTTCAATTTCCATTTAATTTACCAGTTAATGAAGAATAGATCATTGCTCTTTTCTGAAGGCTATCACTGAAGACTATTAGAGAATAAAATGTTTCTTTACTAAGACAAAATGGTGAATTTCCCCCAACTTTTGAATACATGAAAGGCAAGTTTCAGACTGAAGCTGTCACAGAGCTTTTAGTAATTTCCCCATTCAATAGAGCATGGTTGTAAAGTTACAGTAGTTAAACATGACAGTGATAAAACTACAATAATTCACCTTATCTGAGGGGAAAAAATAAAAGCTGTATTTCTTAATGAGAAAATGTTTCCCTAAGTCTGAGCAATCTGTTTCTGACTAGCAATGTTTGAATTTTCATATGAATTTGCCTAATCCCCATCAGGAATTGTAATGAAAAAAACATGCCCTTTGATCTGTTTCCATCTCTGCAGACAAGCTTCATGGAGCACAGACAGGCGATACCTACTGCAATCTCATCTTCAACTGACGTGGGTCATTACACCTTCCTTCATAAAAATCATGTCACAGAACTGACAAACAGGATGAGTCCTTGTTAAAGACCATTTAATACAAGTTTTTGCATACCCAAGACAGCAATAAAAGCCTGATGTGTTGATGTGTACGGAACTCTCGTCATCTTAGTCACTCAGTGATCTTCATGCTGTCATCAGCTGTCAGACAAGATGACAGGTGTTTTTCTTATTTAAATTAATTCCCAGAAGAAGAAATCAAGAAATTATACTTCTTGTAAATAAGGTATTGGTTTTCTGCAACACAGAAATACCACAATACCCACAGCTGGAAGGCATTTGCTTCTAGAAAGAAAATTTTGGGATACAATCGAGATTAGGCATATCTGCATGCCTCTGGTATATGTGTGTACTGTGTCTATATGTAAATAAGGTTTGATTTTACTGAATTAAATATGAAGAACCTAACTAGACTTCATACTTTCTGCAAAGCTTTTGATAATATTTCAGTAAATACACTTAAAAATTTAAGATATGTACTAAAAAAAACTCTGTGTTAATTAAGTATTGACAAAGAAGTTATGTCAGATTCTTAGAAGTCTCACAGAGAAAATGAAGAAGCCTCCAGATCTGAAGTGGCTATTTTCTATTAACTTTAGAAGAAAAACAAGGAAAATAAAAGTCTGCAGCCAGAAATTCATCTACATCAATTAACTGTACTTTTTAATCCAAATATACTTAAAGAGTGCTTAAATTCACCTTACCTCATTTCAGTATTTACACAAGTAAATTCTACCCAGGCAGCTAAAATGGGCACATTCTGTACTTTATACAGCTCCCTTAGAGATAACTCAAATTTGTCACTCCCAGTGATGGCAAATAGGCTGATAGATCCCCAAATAAAAGCTTAATAATCACAAGAAAATAACAAACCCTTCCTAGCTTAACCATCCTGACCACATCTCCTCTCTACCAATAAAATCCAGCTCTGCATTTTGAAGGAGACAAAGTGTTTCTGTTTCTATGATACAACCTGCATTTTATGGTTGGCTAATTATAAAGTGTGAGCCATCATTGCTCATAATTCAGACATGGTACTTGTAGATCATCTGTTGAAAATCTGCCTGCATTGTGTTACTTAACAATTTTTTGTAAACTGTTTGAAATATTTTGAACAAACCTTTTGAAGAGTGTTACATGAACATTAATTCTGGATTTTGGGAATAATACACTCTCTTGTCAGATATTACCAAGACTCAATCTGGAGTATACAGTCACCTGAAAGTTAACTTTTTTAGAAAAAATCTGCCCCTATATTTTCTGCCACTTAGGTTCAAGTATTAAGCAGAATTTAAAAGGTCCAAAGCTATTTGCATGAACTAAGAAATCTCAGATTCATCATATCAACAAAAAAGACAAAGATCTAGGTGGCATATATAGAAAACCAGGTAAAGCCATAAAAATGTAGATATCCTCCAAATACAATACTGAACTACCCCTTCTGACAGAATACTAAATAAGATATGCTAATTTAAATTTCAATATTATTATAAATTTGACTTAGTGTAGAAAACAACACATAAGCAGATAATAGAATTGTTTAGGTTGGAAATGACCTTTAAGATAATCGAGTCTAATCACAAACCTCACACCATGTATCTAAAGATAAGACAAAATGTCAATGAACACACAATTAGAAAATTTTATTACAGAAGTGCTAGTAGATATCTTAAATCTAGAACAACAGTCTCTGGATTTTAACTGTAGAAAAAAACCTTACAATTAAATCAATAATGGAAACATGCTTTATCTCAAACTGGTCGCAACTGAAAGAATCTTGTAGTGAAAGCATTCATATCTGAAGAGAAAAAAAACCCTCCAACTGTCACCATGTACATCTATCCTGGAGGAAGCTGAGTCTGGTACAGGTAACAACACCCATCCCTTCAGGGTGGGAAAATAACATGACAGATGACCCCACTCCCACTTCCCAAAATGCAGAAAGCAACATCCCAGCCTCTGCAGTGCCTGTGCCTCAAAAGGCCCACAACCCTTCTCTGGGAACACTTTCTCTGGGAGCACTTTCTGATTTTCATTAGCAAAACTTTGCTGGTTTGCGTTGTGACACCTTGAAAAGCAGCCAAGGACTGGACCTGTAAGCACAATAATGGGGAGCGAGTGGGGCTAAAGAGAGTGAGACTTAAAGCAAGAGAAAACATGAAGGTGGAACCCTCCAGGATCCAGGCACGCATTGGGAATCCCTTTTTGAGCTTTACTAGTGACTGACAATACACCCCAGCAGTGTTTATCTCAGTCTATTTGTGCTGATTTAAAATTGAATGTTTTACAACCCATCTGGTATTTATTTACATCAGTGACATATTTTATTATTATATAATTTGGTTTATTGGATCAGATGCAATTATTAAAAGTCAGTTTTTCAGAAAACACACTCTGTTTATTGAGTAAGCTGCAATATGAATTATTGTCTAGGTAAATTTTTTTGCTGAAAACACAAAATAAATAAAACTCTTCTAACATCAAGAATAAATAGATCTGATAAAATAACAGAAAAACTGTGCTCTAGGAGTATACAATCAGAAGTTGAAGCTTTTTATTAAACAGAAACCTCATTTTACACAGGCAGTTTTTCAGTTAACTGCAGTTAATTATAATTTCATTTAGGTTTTGTCACTATGGAGAACTGTAGCATAACCCATAACTGTATGCTGTATTTCTATCCCTGTTGACATTTGCAGGACTACTGCTTCACCCTGGTAACTCCTCAGTACAAGGAGCGGGTGCAATTCCGTAAAAATGCATCGCCTCTTACTGGGCCTGTAACTGGATCTGCAATTGGTCACAAACCATAAAAGTAAAGGAGCGCCTGTCTAATTAATGATGCCTTCTATTCTACTCATCAGACAGCAAACAGAGAAGGTACAGCTTTGAAAATGGGGACCAAAATGAAGAAGAGGCAACAACCTTCATGCAGAAAGTTTGCATAGAGCTTCCACACTATTAAAACTGTTGGGGAAATTTGGTAACAAAGGCACCATGTGCCTACACACAGGGTGAAGTCACCCACCATTACTATTTCTTCTTTTCTGCAGTTGATAGCTTAGCAACAAAAATTCAAATAATAATTATTTACATTTTATCCATCATATTAGAAAGACCATGTCTGCATGGTCAGATAATTTAAAGACATGCATCTATCTGTTAGAGAAAGAGGAAGCTGGTGAAAACATGAAATACAATAAGTCAGCATACCCAAATCAGTCCTATCTAGAAGAATTCTTGGTGTTAGCTAAGGAAAGAAACACAGTAAATTAGGAGCACTTGATTTCTATGGGAAAAGCAAGAGGATTACCACACTTCAGTGAAAAGCAAACAAGTGCTGCTATTCCTCCTTTTATATATGTACTTACTCAAAGCATTTCAGACCCCAGTACTACTATGGGACATCTAAAATTAAATCTTGGCTTCTGCCCATGCCCACTGTGGATTTATGAGTCAAGCCATAAGCCCTTTCCAGTACCAAGTATGGCTGCATAGCTTCCTAAATCAAATGCTGACCTTCTTTTTTTGTCCTCCTGGACATTACTGCCTTCCTAGTAACACCTGAACAGTCATCAGCAACTCGTTTTTTCTGCTCACCAAAACATCCGATTCCCACTGTTCATGAACATTCACAGACACCGAGAACTGATCCCTGAGTTAACCACTACGAATTCAATCGCTATTTGAGCACTGGAATATCTGCAGATGGATTAATTTAATTTCATTTTCTGAATAAGCACTTTAACTAATTTAACCTCACTTTAATATCTTTGAATGGCAATGAGATTTCTTAAATTTGCAAGTGAATTGGATGACTCACTTTCCATTTCCATCAGCAAGTCACAATTATAGCACCTACAAATATTTTTCAAGATGCCAGATTTTCAAATATTCTAACATATGCACTAACACTGAACAGGCCAACTCATGATGAAAACAGTTTATGCTTATTTGAAAATTAACAGTTCCTAATTAGTATCCCCAAAAATGTAGAATATATTTTCAGGAAAGAGAATACTGTTGAAATAAGTTAGCTTCAAGGAATACAACTTGTATAATTTTCTTCTGCATTGAGCAAACTCTAATTTATACAAAGGGGCATAACTTAAATTATTTTTGGTCAACCATATGTGCCAATTTTGTAAAAACTCAGTAATTATAAAGCAAAACAGAGCAATTTGTTATCTTTCACAGATCTGAACAAGTGATTAAATGAAATTATTTATTTAGAAATAGAAATACATTTATTGTGAATAATTCTTTGGGATTCTTTGGGTTACCATCTGTACTGATTTAAAATGACAGAATAAAAGTACACATTGATTAATAAATGAATTTTTCTCTAAAGACATATTTTGGAAATTAGAACTTTTTTCCTAGAGAGAAATGGAAAAATAAAATGTAAATACATTTATAGTCCATTCACATGTTTCAGTTCTAAATCAAATATTAATAGACTGTGATTGGACAGAAGAAATTTGTGTCTTAAGAGAAAAATAGCTAAAAATTATGATGAGATAATGACTAATACCTGTGAATGTACTTATATTTAGCAATACTTCATGGTTACATGTTGCATTATCCCCCTCTACTGTTCATCCAACGTCTTTCCTACAGCCCAGTCTTGCTTAAGAATGCAATTAAACATTATACTGTCCTTAACCTAAATTCTTGATTCTTGAGAAATACAACAAAGACTAAATAAGTGGTTTATTCTCTGTATCTTTGAAAACTTCCATCACACAATAAACCTTTTAAATCAGCATTGTGATTTCATTACACAGACAATTGCTATACAATTAACTGTTCTCTGCTAATTAACATTCGCTTTCAAACAAGAGGAGACACCATTACAGAACTCAAGACTGAATGCAGCATTTTGTCTTCAAGCTTTTTAATATGATTAAACATCTCATAACTGCCATGTTATAACTCTTCAACTAGCAACCTTGGGCTAGAGCATCTGCCAAAAGAGAATTTTCCTTCTGTAGGAATTAGTTTGAATTTTCAAATGAGTTGCAATTAGAAATTTTGAAGAAAGACCCTCATATCATGATCTATATTCATCAGTTCACGGAAAACAGACTATTTTGAACAACAGGAGTTGTGAAGGGAAACCAGACATACTAAAAATTTCTTAAGAAAGCATTCCATAGAAATTCAACTAAAACACTTGCTAATGCAAAATTTAATTGGTTCTCTTCTAAATTTATATATATTTGTAAGCAGAATTATGTTCCCTTCACCGTTGCAAGGATATTTATGCCAACAGTATTGTCCCTCCAGTGGAACTAATTCCCAAAAATAATTTAAACAGAACCTAAAATAATTTAAACAGAAATTGCTGCAACTTGAATAAGAAAATTCACTCTCCTTACATGTTTCTTTCCATCAGGCATCTCCTTCAATGTTTATTTCTGATATGCATTCAAATACCCATATTAAAAAAAAAAAAAAAGAAAAAAAAGTAGTGTAGAAAAATATAAAAGTGTACAAAAGTGTACAAAAGCACATTATTTAATTATCTACAATCAAAGGCAAAGGGAATCAAGCAATGCTGAGGAAATTAATTGCATACAACATCCACTGTTAGATAAGAATATTTTAATACCCTTAAGCCTCCCCCCCTTTTAAGTATGATACTCTGATTTTAACAATCAGTAAAACACATGCAATTCAAACCTTAAGCAAGTACCCAGAAACATTAAAAAGTTTTAGGACACTGGTAGGGCACACTGTGGATATAAGGGAAACAATGAACCAGGAATTAAAAAAAAAAAAAAAATTAAAAAAAAGGGTAAAGTACACTGACTGATCAGCAAATCCAGAATTTATTCCACTCACTGCAGCAGTTTTACCATTACAATGTACCGAATGCAACAAAAAAGTGGAGGTTCATTCTGCATGGAAGACTTTCAAACCACCCCAATGCAAACAAGAGGAAAGACCTTGCAAGCAAGGCAAGGGTAGCTCATAAGAAGATACAGTAGACATATTCAAATATTTTGAACACCTATGGTATCTTTGAGGCAGGTGGCCACAGTTCAACCTAAATAATAGTACTGTGCCTCTCCCCATTTTCTTACTGAAACTAGTCTTACAAATGCATGAAAACTAGTTTCGGCAAAATGAATGAGACAGAAGTAATCTTAGGGTATTTGCTTAATTATAAAATCATTAAATTCTGTCTCTGCCATGCACCTCAAAGAAAGGTAATTCACCAGTAATGCCTTAAGCACAGCTCTCCAACCAATTTTGAAAATTTTACTTGTAAACAATTCCCAAAACAATGAACTCAAACCAGCAGCACTGCTCAGTGCCTGCAGGTCAGACCAGAATATGGTGAGTACTGCAGCACTGGGAGCTCAGCTCTGTGGGGGACAACATTTATCGTAAACCCAAGTAGAATTTTCTTTAAGGCATGCTGACTCCCACTTACAAATGTTAAAGACCTAGTTAGAATCCTCCCAGACAAATGGACAAGTCCCACCAAAAATCAAAAAGTAGGTTACTTAGTTTAAGAAAAGTGTATTAAAAGGAGAGCAGTAAAACAAAAACAGAAAAGAAAAACCAGTAACAATACCACCAAAGCTCATAAAGATGACTGAGCATATGTAAAAGTTGTATCAGACAGCACCAATGGGGACTTCACAGACACCTGTTACACAAGCTGAATGAAGGGTCTTGATATGTTCCAGTAGGGATCTTTTGCTTCCAAAGAAGCCACAGAATGCTGGGGCTTATGCTTTTGATCATGAGGGAACAAGGAAATTTAGTACAGTAATTGCCTGTGTAAAGGAACGCAGTGTGGCTGTGACTTTGAACTGCCAAATCCATCACCAGCATGGGCAGGATGAAATCTTACATCTTGTGCTTCAATGCCAAACTACCCTGCAGCACTCATAGAGCCTTATCCAGCACAGGAGCTTCCTCAGCTTTCTTACATTGAGCCGGAGGAGCCCTACTATGCCATGCTGGGCTGCAGGACAAGCTGGGCACTGACAGGGATGCAGGAGTAGGGACTAAAGCACCTTCCCCACATGGTTTCCAGTGAGATCTGCTTTGGGTGAGTCCAAGGTTATCAAACTTGTCTTTGAATCAGGATAAAATTGGCCTGTACTGGAAACAAATTGTGGCCATGTCTGGGATTGCCTGCTAAACTTGAAGCAAAATATTTACAGCTTCACTCCCTGGCAACCTCTCCTGCAGGTGTACTCTGAACTGAAGCATGGAGCATCAGCCACCCTTACAAACATTCAGCAAGGAAATTGCTTGGACACTTAGCTCTAGGCCTTGACTCCTGCAACACTGCTCACAGAATATGAAAGTCATGCCTGGCCACTCAAGTGGAAAGCTCATGAAGGCTCACTTCTCAAACTGCTCTAGCTGAATCCACAAGGTCAATGCTTTTATGGTCTCTTATTTGGGCCAAGCATGACTGTACCCAGTCAGGAGGCACTGCATGGTAGCTTGGGCCTCACATGAAAAAGCACAGGTACACACACACATGACTAAACCAAGCAAAAGATGGTTCACTAAGAAAAGCTTATTTAAAAATAAGCCACAATCAGAAAGGTCCTACAGCAAATGCACCTTTGATCAGTTTTCAAGGAGACTGTAAATACTCTTTATGAATCTAAAATGCCCTAATAAATTCCAGTTTTAATTTCTAGAGTTCTTAGTATTAAATGAAGAAGAAGAATAAATGAAAGCAGTGTAGTTAGATGAACATGCACACAACAACTGGCAGGGAATAATTTATTTGTTTTAATCAATCCATCATCAAATGACCATTCCTTTGGAATACCATCAGAGAAGCAAACAGGCAGCAAACACAGGGATTTGAAAACACAGCAATCTGCTGATTGTTGCTTGGACATTCATAAGGAACAAATCTCTCCCACCTTTAGATTTTATATCATTTGTTATAAGACATCATAAATAATTGAAAGTCACAGGATAAATTATTCAGCTAAGCGCACAGTTTCCAAGGAATCCTAGCATGAGTCTGGATTAAAGCTCTAATGCAAGTCAGATGCAGCAGTTGAGCTGACACCCCACAGTCACCACACAGTGGAGCAGTCCAGGGAGTTTGGCACTTGTCAGTGTGTCCTTTCCACCACAGGGACACGTAAATACTTTGTGAATATTTATGAACTAGAAGTCCCTATTGCCTACTGCGTGCTTCAGCTGCTTGCCCACACACTTAACCCAGAGCTTCCCTTGGCACAATTGATTGGGACATTCATTTTCTTTAAGGGATGACACTGTCCTTCAAGACTACTGCTGAACTCTGCTGTAAAATATTTTGTCTTTAACCATAATTACCTGTTATTATTAACTGGGAAGATATTCAGGGGGACTAGCATAGAAGTGACTGCAGGAATATTACTTATTGTAAAAATGCTGGTATAATCCTGCTACTTTCTTTATACAAACCAAGTTATCTGCTTTGGGTAGGTCTAGGTTCATAATGTCCAGGAACAAATAAGTATCAAATAATCCACAAACTAAGACATACTGTGTAAAACGGAACTAAGGAGCTTACTTTTGTACAGATGCGTCTCTTGTGCTTAACTGACTCTGGGGTGTAAGATATAAATTCTGACTCTAGTTTCTTCCAAAAGATGGAGGGAAATTGATAATTTCTCTCCTGTATACATTGTTTAGTATATGAGAAACTTTGCTCATAGTGAAGAACCTCCCAGGTTCTGACCTTTCTCTCTATGAGGGCACTCCTTTTGTTCTCTACTCTGCTGCTTTCACATAAATTGCAGGGACTTCTGAGATATTTAACTCTCTGTCATACTCCATGAGGATCAAAAGTTTCTGCACCAAAAAATGAAATTTACAAAACCAAACAAACAAACCAAACCATTTGGGAAGTTAAAGCAACACACAAGGAATGTCTCATACAATGCAATGCTTAAGAGGGACTTATAGCAAGAGATGTGTATATGCTGCTATACTTGTGGTACTTCATAACTTTATTGCTTATGGAGGGGGCAAGTCAGTCATACCATACTGATTTTGTACTATATGAGAAAATCAATAATCCTAATCCCATCCATACAAAGAACTGGAGAGAAGCATGAAACTGGCATGTGCTTCTTAGAAAGGGAGGCACTGCTGGCCTGAGCAGCCCTGAAAGTTTTATGTGAAATAAATCTGTTTGAGGCATGCCCCAAATAATTAACTCTCTCTCCTTCCCAGCTGAAGCAACTCTGTGTATAACACTTCACTCACTCACAACAGGTATGATCCTTGAGAGGTAACAAAATACAAGGCAAAACCTGTTTCTAGAATCATACAGAAGTTTTGCTGAGCATACTTGAAATTACACCACTGTTAAATAACCAGTTAGTCTCTGCATAAACTCATTCTGTGGACATTGCAATAATGGAAAAAGGAGAAAGATATCCCTGAACAGCTTTTGTATCAATATGTCATTTTTTTTCTTGGGAATTTGTATTCCTATGATCTATTCTTATGTTTTTTCATAGTCCTTTAGACTACAGCAGTTTTCAGGAAATTATCGGTGGATCAGCCTACACGGTACATAACATTTGTCTCAGCATGTTTTAGATCATCTCTGAAGCAATAAAAATAGAATTCTAATTCTGATGAGGTCAGAAGTTGTCTTGTTTGTGGTTCTTTTTCTTTCAAAGTACCCCTTCAGAGCTGTATTAAGATAATTCTTTTTAACCACATAAATTTTCATTCAAAAATATATATAACATAAGCAACAACCAGTACAGTTCCATATCAGATTATCTGAAACAAGTATTGAGAATGTGACTTCTAGTATATTTTACCACCTTAAGAAACCAGTATTTCTAAATCCTACACTCTGTATCATTATGCTGTGTTTTCATGCTCAACTGGGACAGTATTTTTGTAATCCATTAGCATATAAGTGATAGAAATTTGGGGGGAACCCCTCATCGATTCATGTTTGAGGTGTGGAAGGAATGAACTGTGATAGGCGAGCACCCCCTCGTGATGGAAAGCTTAAACACAGCACTGCACATCTTAGAGCATCTGGGCTAGTTAATACTGGTGTATTTCTACTGTACTGTGGTCAAAAAAAGAGACTGATAAAAAAATTAAATACAAAAACAAAAATAAGTAATTTGATATTCAGTATCTGTCTTGAAGATCGCAGAGGACACACTCAGGCTCATCCCTAATAAAACGCAGGCATGAAATGCTGCAGGCAGTGAATGTTTGTTCAAGGCAGTCACTCCAAATTCTTAAGAAAAAAAAAAAAATGTAAATAGCCACTTAAAAGCTTAAAGCATGTTCCTTGTTTTTAAGGTTTGGCAGGTTGTGCTATAGCAGAAAATGTGTGAGAGATTGTTTCACTATACTGTGAATATTCTAAGAACAAGTTTAGTAACAGCTGAATTCTGAAGCATTTTAGAAGCTCAGGTAGTTCTTGTCAACCTGCATGCATGATAGAGTACCTTAGCATAAAAACAAAATTAAAATACTGTTTATTGGTTTTAATGAAGTATTTCATTAAATAACATTTTTTTGAGAAAAGTGTAGCTAAGGCTATGAGAGAATCAAAACTGTTTAAGCCATGTGAAAAAAGCTAAGAGCTTAGTGGACCCTAACCCTAATCCAAGGACCTGAGAAGCTGTAAATTGATGGAGAAGGAAAACAATTGACAGAATTATGTCTTGGATGCACACTTATGAAGCAATATTGCCAATAATGTGTGGCCATAAGTAGCAAAAGTGAGGCACAAATGAATCAGGAAAAGCTCTTTAATCATATAAGTGCTCATTAATGTCTCCATCAATAAGGACCAATAGACTCTCCAGTTTAAAGGAATTATGTATTTCTGTCTGAGGAGCAACTTGATTAGATGCTTCTGACTTTAGACCTTACTAATATTTTGGGAGAAAACAAAAATATTTATAGTTAAATTTCACTTGGTGTAAGTATCAAGGTAGACAAACACGGTTCTATACAACAGGAAGTCCAGCCACAAACCCAACATCAAACCCACATACTGGAACACCAATACTCTGAAAATGTTCTTTTGTCATTGTCGCTTCAGGATCCAAAAGAGCTTAAAAATGATCAGACTTGTCCAAATTCATGCAAGCTAAAAAAAAAATAAAAATCAAGATTTGCTGGCAATTAAAAAAAAAAAAATCAATCCTTCTACCAGTTAGGTATACAGCAAATAGAAAGGTGCTTACTGGAATTTCCATAACTCTTCCTTCTCCAGTTTCATTTAGACAACGCAGTTATAAAAATTAGGTCATCAATACTGTACAGTTTCTTTTGAGACCCTTCCAACAATCTGAGTCTTTACAGTAACAGAGAATCAATTCCTGAAGGCATCCACTTAAGTGTTATCAAAAAAAGTCTGCTTCTACCTTACATCCTCACTAAAGCTAGACAGCTAAGGTTACAACATAACACCAAGCTGAGAGATGAGACACAAACACAAAGAAAATATCTACAATGCAAGAAATATGTTCCCAACATTTTTATTTAAAGGCATGTTGAAGGGTTTACTTACAATTCTTCTCCTTGTTTTGCTTTTCTATCATTAACCAAATACACATTTCCAAAGCTTCCATTGCCAAGTTTCCTCTGAATAATGTATCTTCTTGCAATCACAGCATCTCTACAAGCAGGATTAAATCTGGCAACATTGACGTGCTTAGCAGTTTCTTGAAATTTCAGCATTTCTCTGTGCAACAGGAACTACACAAATTTCTCAAGGATGTAGTTTTCAAATCCTTTTATTCTTCCATGGATTTTCACAGAAATCACTTGAAACAGAAAAATACCGATATGTCAATGTATTATTCTTATTAAACTTCTCATTTAATTCTGTGGCAGTGTTTACAGTACCCAGCTTGCAGCAAACATATTAGCTGCTGAACTGCGGGCAGCAGACTGGATAAACAAACTCCAGATAATGTAGATGTGACATAGTCAGTCTTCCTCTAAGTTAACCTTAAATTAAGTCACTAAGCTGATTGCACAGTTCCCCTAGATATGGCACTTTTTCTCACCACCTGTCTTTATTCCACCACAGTACCTGTCACCAAAATATGTGCATTTCAGGACACTAATTTCAAGATTTTTGTACATATTGAAGCAAAACCTCCACCCATAATTGGAGTTCGCTCCCATCTCTATTTTCTCTGCTCTTTCATTTACCCCTCAGATTTCACCATCTGTTCCAGTACTGACCTCATAGCTTCACTGTGACTCACTACTAGTATCTTCTGCAAATTAGTTTCACAGAAAATCTGCGAGACTTTCAATAAAACCTAACTCTCCCTAAAGTTCATTTCTCCTTCGCTGTGTCATGACTCACCTTTCCAACCTTTACCAACTAGTTAGTGTTGGCTGGGAATTCTTGTCTAACTGAGGTCCTGACTCTGCAAACGTAAGGACTGCAAAGGCCAAGCTCTAGCATTTCTATGGTTTTCAACAGCTCAACATGAGCTTATAGTAACTTTGCTTACTCAACCTTCCTCACTCCAAATGAAAAAGGGGGTGTTTCACTGCACATAATAAAACAATATTGCTTTCATTACTTTTTCTAGAAGAACTTTAGGTTCCAAGTCACTGGCTTCTCTTTCAAATGAAGGCAGAGCCTAAATTAAGATTACAAATTTGTATCTTGCAATAACAAACTCTGTGTGTGTGTGTATAGACACAAGGACCTATTTTCCTAGCCATCTGCTGAGCTGCTGTCACACTACACAAAAAAGCCTGACACCTGCACTGTCACCACATTATGAAACACAGATAAACTTTAATTACTACAAGACATCTTAATAATACAAATCCTGCATGTTTTTTAAACTACAGCACTTCTAATACTGTTTATTTATTCTCTTTCAGCAACACAGACAAAAATTTTGAAATGCCAATGCTAAGGAAAGAATGTCAGCTGGAAAATTACCTCTGTGTAACTCCAAATCTGTCTGAAGGAGCCCAAATGGATCATATTGAGGTGTAGAGGAGGGGAGGGCAGAAAGATAAACTCCATAAAATATTATACTGCCAATTCTAGAAAGTCTATGTGATTTTCATTTACTGACCTATTCTCCTAATTGCTGTTTTATGCATGCCTTCCTAAATGTCTTTAGAAATAACTGCACTTAGAAAAACTGCTATCTATAACTTTTGTTTTTCTGAAGTAACTTAACACCACTCACCTACAAATTTTCATACTTACATGGACCTAGGAATGTATGACAATCCTTTATACCACAAAACCAAGTCTTCATTGTCATGCTTAGACCAAGTCTAATAATGACTCCCACCTTTTACTCTCTATGCTTCAAGTTCCCTCCCTATGTAATAACAGTAATAATTATCATGTAACGCTGTGAAATGCTTTAGCATCTACTGCTGAAGAGGGTTATAAGGCAGGGGCCTGTGACTGCCATTGTGGCATCACAGGTGCATTTTAATGGCACTGAAGAGGTGGGTTGCTGAGCACTGCATCTGAAAGAAATGCCTTTTAAGAACCAACTGGGCTTAAGGATGGACTCAGCCGTAACACTGACGGATTCTTCAAGAAGTATATGAACCACGGCCTCGCCTACCTCACTCAAACCTTTAGCCCAGCCTCCCTGGCACTCCTTTCCTACCAGTATTTGTCTCCCACTGAGCACGTGTTTCCCCAGCAGCAACATCAACCGCTTCATTAAAGTTCAGAACTGCTAGACATAACATAAAGCAATCAAGTCTCCAGCTCTCTTTCCCTAAAAAATTCTCAGTTACCCCATCCAGTATCTTTGATAAAGACTTGCCTTTGTCCCATCCACCATTCCTAAATCCCATCCCAGAGCCAGGCAGCCTGCTCACGCAAACCAAACAATTCAATTACATTGTCTGGATCACTATGTAAAAATATTTTCTTCCTTGGCTAGAGTTAAATCTTTCTTTTTGTGCTGCAAACTAAAGGAAAGTTGCTGGTTTGGATTTCATAGTTCCACCTACACGCGCTAAGCACAAACCATCACAACTTCTTCCCTGACCTTTCTTAGATTCTGTAAGAAACCTTCAGGTTTCTTTAGCAACAGCTAAGATACTCTGACATTTTCTGCTTCCTAGATAATCACTTCTTTTCCAATCGAGGCCATTTTCCTATTTTATCAGGTTTTCTTTGTATTCCGTAAGAAACACTGTGTTACATTAACATTTGCCACCCTCCACCCCCTGCAGCACAAATTCTAAAGTCTTTATATTTAGCGGTAAATATCTTCATATTTACTACTTTGACTTTTTCCCTGCAGATGACTTCACTGGCCCACTCCTTTAAATGTTTTGAAAATTTTAAAAAAGATATTTTCTTGTTTTTTTCCTTCATGGGGAAAAAATAACATTGGTTACATTATTATTTTCTGCAGCATCTTCATAAACAAACCCAAGGCTAAAGTGATATCATCTCACTCAGCTCAGTTTTTTACTGTTTCTAGAGAAACGATAACTTCATTTTATAATTAGCGTGGGTAGCAAAGGAGCTTGAGGGTGATGGGTAAAACGGGGTCAAATATACTATCAAATTTAGCATCTCCCTGACGCACTTTCGGGAAGCCGAGCTCCCCGCGGATAACCTCAGGCATATGTCATTACCTGGTTACAAGGCTGTGAAAGACTCAAAACACAAGTTAGCACCACACTGCCACACAGCGAGGGGCGAGGGCGGACGGTCGTGCCCCAGGTCCCTGCCGCTCCAGCGCCCGTTCCCGACGGCGGGGCTGCGGTGCCTCAGGGTGCCCCGCTCCCCCTTCCCGGGGCCGGCCTGCGGCAGGCGGGCGCTGGCGGAGCGGGAGCGGCCCCGTCGCCAGGAGACGGCGGGTGGGGCAGGAGCCGGAGGAAGCGGATCCCGGGTCGGAGGGCTCCGCGTGTCACTGCCGGCGCTGCTTCCGGCGCCATGGGCGTCCAGGGGCTCACGGGCTTCGTGGAGGAGCGCGGGGTGTTCTTCACCGAGCTGCGGGTGCGGGACACCAAGCTGGTCATCGACGGCAGCAGCCTCTACCACCGCCTCTNNNNGGCGTGCCCTTCGTGCAGTGCTTCGCCGAGGCCGACCGGGAGATCGCCGGGCTGGCCAACCGCTGGGGCTGCCCCGTCCTCTCCCTAGACAGCGACTTCTTCGTGTTCGACCTGGCGGGCGGGTACTGCCCGCTGTCCCACTTCCAGTGGCAGAGCGTGCGCGCTGCCGCCGCCGCCGGGCCGCAGGGCTGCTACGTGCCCGCCCGCTGCTTCTCGGCCGACAGGTTCTGCCGGCACTTCGGGCACCCGAGCAAGGCGCTGCTCCCGCTCTTCGCCGTCATGAACGGGAACGACTACATCGGCCTGCAGGCGCTGGAGGCGTTCTTCAGCAAGGTGCGGCTGCCGAGGGGCTGCGCGGCGGGCAGGGGCGGGAAGCACCTGCGCCTCCAGGGCCTGCTGACCTGGCTGGCGCAGTTTGCGGAGCCCGCCGAGGCCGTCGACAACGTGCTGAAATACCTCAAGAAACACCAGAGGGAAGAAATACGGGAGCTCCTGTGCGCTTCAATGGAGGATTATGCTCCGTCTGAGGTGAATCTTGAGGACTTCTTTCAGAATGGGAGCTATGAGTGCGAGGCTGCCAGGAAAGCCGATGTACCTCAGTGGGTATCTGATGCTTTGGCAAAAGGTAAGCTGGCCCCGTTCGTCGTCAATGCCTTGGTACTTAGAAGTACCTTCCTCCGCGTTCAGGTGGAGAACATGCAGAGACCCAGTGCTCACAGCACGGCTTTGCCCATCCGACAAGTTATCTATGGACTGCTTCTGAGAGTATCTCACAGTACTGAAGATGCTTCTCCGAGTAAGCAGACCAACGAGCTGCCCATTGTATGTGAATTTGACAGATGCCAAAAGACACTTAAAAAAACATTCGTTCAAGCAGCAAGCCTGCCCCCAGATTTTTCTGATGATCGTTTTCCTTTGGACAAGTTAATGGAGGTAAATCATTGTCACTTGACAGATCACAGTTAACAGTGACACAAAAATAGTTGGCACTCACTTTTGCCATTTGGCCACTAAATGTGATATCTGAACTCAGCCACCTCAGCACGTAACTACTTAACACAGATGTATCTGTGATACTTAAGAAGCTACAGCAGGTGATCATCTTCTTTCTTTCCTGCCCCCCTCCAAGCGTACCAACAACAATTACATGAGAAGGTGTAGTGTGTGTTTATATGCAATACTGCCTGCATTTTCCACTGGAAACTCTTATTTCATTCTATGTGTCTTGTTACACTAATACTTGGTTTTTATGGGAAGGAATTAAGTTTCATGTAGTTTAGGAAAGTCTGATTTTAACACTACAAAACCTAGTTTGTATTCGATCAAGCTGTGGAATGTTTCAGATCAGCATTCAGAAACAACGTTTTGTTCAGAAGAAACAAAATCTGACCCACATCTTTTTACTAGAAGTCATCATTTCACGTGTGAATGTTGCAGCTGCCCGGCAGTTTTACCTGCCCCAAGTACGGTCCTGCTAACATGAACCTCTGGTGCTTGCCAGACAGAGCAGAACAGCACCTGAAAACCACAAGAAAGTTGTAGTTCCAGTCACCATTGTAGCAATTCTGTATAAATTCTAATGATTAAGGCTGTAACTCCTGCCGTAATGGGAAGTGATCTCCCATTCTCGAAGTTGCATAACTGAAGTTTTATATGCTGAAATTTCTGCAGCGTCTAGAAACACAATCCGTGTGTTTTAATTCTGCATTTTTAAGGCACATGCTCTATCCCTTCTGGCGTTCAGAGTGACTGCTAACACATCTCCACGTGTGGGCAGTGCTGAATGTTTTTGTCACTTGCTGGTGGCTCCTTTGTAAAGGAACCAAGTCTCACTGCTACACCCATTAAATGCTACAGATAGCTGTGGGTCCAAAGTACAGGTTCCTTTACATAGGTTATGGCTCCCAAGCAATGTGCAACACTTAAGAGTTTGAAAAACCAAGTTTCATGTTAAGAGACATTAATGACACCTTACTTCAACCTTGGTGTGTGCTGTTTGTTTAATGAATTTGAGCTTTGCTACTAGAGCAGTTTTCCTTAGTGAATACTCAATTGAACAAAAGGTTAGAAGAAATGTTGTTCAGCATTAAAAATGCTCCAGGCAAAACTGACTTCAGTTTCTCTTCTGCTGTGGGAATATCTGCCTACGAGTAAGCAAAACAATCCTAATCAAGGTTTACAAAGCACTCAGATTGCAGCTGACCAGCCTTGCTGCAATTCTGCCTGCCTGCATGATATTATGGGCAAAGCTTATAACATTACTTTATGCAAGTTGAAAGGCTCAGCAAAAAGGCAGCATGTGCTAGGAATTAATTACTTATTAGTTACTTTTATCTTTCTACCTAAGATTTAACTGTGTTGTTTTTAAAGTTTTAAGTAGTATTTTTAAAAAATATTTCCTGGTCAGAATATCTGTGAAACTTTAACAATCTTTTAGCAAAAACCTGAAGTGGTAACTAATTTAACCAGGAACTTATTGGTCTTTTAGAAATTGCTCACAACAGATCAGATCTCTTACCTCCAATTTTAAAATTTCTTTTCAGGTTCCCCTGTCATGCCGTCAGATGTTTTTGCTGGAGACTCTGGGAATGAAAATGAGTTTCCTAGAACCTATCCCGAGCCATTTACGACTCCCTATTGCTGTAACGTGTTACTGGATACGTTGTTCAGAACCAAAAGTTAAGCTGAACCAATTAAAGGCTCTGCTTCTAATGATAGTTTCTGGAGAACTGCAGAGGATAATCCATGATCCAGGTATGTGTTCAAAGATTTCAGTTTTAGGTGTTCCTCCACTACAAAAATCCAGACCATAATTCATTTTTCCACACTTATGGGGAGTTGTCCAAATTTAGAGGGATTAGCTTTGATTTACACTCTTTCCTGAGGTGTCACACTTTTTGTATTGATATGCACGAAGTGCTAGCCATCAATTTAACATTTCTTATAAGAAAAACAGTACTTTACCCCATCGTAAAACATTATTTTGCATTTATAGGTACTTTCTTTAGGATCAAAATATTAATTCAGATATAAAAGTTACAAAAAATAAGCCTAACAGACTCAGGCATCAAAAAACTACTATTGAAGCATTCCAGTATTTTTTTTACTTTTGAGTTTTTCTAAACTCCTTTGTACTTAAAAATGCTGAGTTGCCCCAGCACGTTTTTTTTCTGCCTTTGCACTGCAAGTTTGAAAATATTAAATAATCACAGAAATTGCTTCACTAATATTTGTACCTGTTAGGATTATGGACATTTCCTGCAGGACTCCTTCATTTGATGGCAAAGACAATGCATGCCAGGGTTATAGTTTCTTTAGGTTCTGGTGTATAGAAACCAGACTGACAAGGTTTCCAGGTGGGTTGTAGTGAGATGGAAAGCTTGTTTGGTTTGATCACACAGAATCAATTAGGTTGGAAAAGCCCTCTGAGATGACAGAGTCCAGCCCATGACTGAACAAAAGCCAGACCACGGCACAGAGGACCACATCTGGTCTTTCCTTTTACACCTCCTGTAAGGGATGGTGACTCCACCACCTCCCTGGACAGCTCATTCCAGTGTCTAATCACCCTTTCTCTGAAGAAACTCCTCCTAATGTCCAACCTAAACCTCCCCTCGTGCGACTTAAGGCCATTTCTCCTTGCCCTATCAATTGTTACGTGGGAGAAGAGACCACCCCACCTGGCTACACCCTCCTTTCACCCTCCTTTTGTACTGTTCACAACAGAACATTTATTTCCAAGTTAATTTTTACTTTATATCCTAGATCCCACAGTTCTACCTGCTGAAGATGACAGCATTGCATATAATGAATTTCTAAAATGGAAAGAAAAGAAATTGCAAAACAACGACTTTGATTTAGATGCTGCACACAGTTTTTGCCAGTGGCAATGCTGTCTTCAGATGGGATTGTATCTCAACCAGCTGCTTGGTACTCCTCTCTCTGAGCCAGACCTAAGTAGGTAAGGGTGTTGCAGAGATCAGCTTTCCACACAAGCCCTAGAGGGAATGTGTTAACGTGTTTCATTTTCTCTGTCAAACTCCTCTGGCCAATACTTAGAGTGGAACTCCTTTCTTTACCGGAATTATAAAGAAAAATACTCTTAGCATAGGAGTTGACTGTTGGATACACTGTGTTTTTGTCATCAAGCAACATGTTTCTCTACCTGTCCCTCTGAGTGCTATTCTAAATGCGGATTCTCTCCTTTTGAACAGGCTTTACACTGGGACCCTTGTGCACAGACTGTATCAAGAGCTTAAATCAGCACCTTCAGTGGAAAATCTGTTCATCTTATCTCCAAAAATGGCTCAGCTTTATCTGGTTTTGTTAAGTACAGTGGAGTCAATGGTATCTCCAGATTTCTTTCAGAAGATGACCAAGACCAGATCAGAGTCCTGCAAAAAGAAGAAAGCATCTAATAAGAAAAAAGCAGCCATCCGACGTGCTGTGCCAGAAACTCAGCATTTATGCAGTGTTAATAGGTTTGCATCACTGGAGGTGGATGACTGAAAGCATTTTTGTTGGAATAACTTCTAATGCCATGCTGATGAAAGAAGTAAGATTAAAATATGTGACTGTATTGGAATTTGCTCAACTGTTTTCACACAAGTTCTCGATTCAATCTTTACTAAAAACCTTGCTTCAGGGGATTTTTTCAATTTACTTTTTTGTACCTTACATTTGTATAAACAAGTGCTTTCTAAAAGTTGTGGTGTTTTGTTTTTCTTAAAGGGTGTGGGTATCAGTCTAATTAAAAATAAGGGCAAAGTTGTTCAGCATTTCAAAACAGGACTATTTTAGAGGAATTATTTTCCTGAACATTTATAGTTGGCTCTGCCTCATCTCCCTGAACTCTTCATTTACAAAAAAAACAACTTTAAAGTTTGTGTTTGAAGAACACAATGGTCAGAGTCTAACAGTTGAGGAGATTAAAATAGAAATTGACAGGTTTAAATTGTGAAATCAGTCATTACTGGTGGAGTACTTTTAGTTGCAGGGACAGGTAGCTTTGCTCAGTGACAACTGAGTTAAGTTGTGCTTGCAGTCTTACAGGTTCTGTCAGTACAGGGAGAAACTTCAGATTTTATTTCTCCCCCTTCCCCCTGTGGTGTGTTTAAAGAAAGAGCTACATGCACGCCACGCACAAAACTGTCACATGGGAGCAAGTTTCTGCAGGTTTGCTCATTCTCAGCAGTTGTCACAGCAATTGTGTGCCATCCTCTGCTATTAAGCTGTTGTCAGTCTTATTCTTTCTACAATTATTGATATATTAGAAACCTATGTAACTTCTTTCCAGCAGAAAAGCTGTTACTTACTGAACTACNAATATATTAGAAACCTATCCTAGCAAGATGTAACTTCTTTCCAGCACAAAAGCTGTTACTTACTGAACTACCAGCAGATGGCACATACACCCAACCACACCACAAAAACCAGAACCTCACAGCCCATTTCTCTATAGGTATTTATGTACAACAGCCTACAGCCTCACATTGCCATCAATGACTTTTATTTAAAAGTTGAAAGGGTTTAAAGTCACTACTTATTTTACTAACTAAATCTGAAATTCTTAATTTCGAAATTAAAGATCAAAATCATCCTTCTCTTCGTTATGATCCCATATGTTTTATTTTACCAAGCTTGTAACTCCCTAGAGTTTTTACTCATCAGAAATAGTCACAAGCAAAATAAGTGTTAAATATAAAAATACAAGTGTGTTTGATTCAACTTTGTTATTGCTGGTGAGAGATCTTAATTTACTTTGAATCCCATATCAGAAAACTGGAGATGGTAAAAATTCTTGAGATTAGGTTAGGTAAGAACTCGTATTTTCAATTAGAAAATTCAGAAGACTGGAATAAGGTTAAAAATTCCACTTTGGGATAAAAACACTGCTATGACCACATGACATTTTGAGAATACCTTTGGGAAGGTTGACTTTAAAGCAATTAAGAATTACTGTAGTGGAAATATATCCTCAATGCAGAATTCAGCATTCAGACTAGTTCTCTATTGCTGATGAAATGATATAAACACAATGCAAAACCCAGTGCTGTCAGCTGAAGAAAAAAATTACTGATTCTAGAGTTACCATGCAGAATTAAAGTGTTACAGTTTTCCTTTTTGACTCATTATAGGTCTTTCATCTCCTTTGCAGGAAAATAAAGGGCCTTTGCTTATAAAAACAAAAATTCTTTATTCCATGCTTCAGTAGAAGCAAGTAAATTCCTCAGTTGTTGCTTATTTCCACCCCATAAGAATTGCCTCTTAATTTTAATGGAAAGTTCCCACTATTGATTCAACTGCTCTGGAAAAAAATCTCTCAAACCTGCTGTAAAAGTGATAATGAATCACAAGAGGAGCCAGAACAATGGCGGTGGAATTCAGTCCAGGCATTTTTTTATATATAATGATATTGAACTAGATTTATTACTTGTTAGTATTTTTCCTTCCATTGGAAAACACAAAGAAACATTGCAAGGCACCAAAACTTCTGGCAAATTTAAGTGAACTACGTTCAACTAAGCCCACCCTGCAATAAAATTGTCCTTAAGAGACTGAAATTTTATTTGTCTAGAATGACATAACTTACTCAGAAAGCATGACTTATTCTGGGAAAGGGGCACTTGGTAACGTTTGTTTGAAGACTTGGCAATGACACTTCCAAACTGAGACAACGATCTAGCATTCCTTTGTACTTACCTGTACTCACCTAGACTTCTGCGACTCCAAGACCAAGAGCAGGGCACAAAGCAGTTGAATCCCATGGAAGAATATCAACCACAAGACTTATGTCAAAGGTATAGTTGCTGTCCCTTCCCAAAAATCAAAGTTTGTTCGAGATTCTTCATCAGCATGCACTGTCAGCCCTTTTACTATCTGTCTTTATTAATGAATACTAAGGATTTTTATTAATGAAGTGTTCTGAAATCGTATTGAAATACTGAACACACCACAATATTGAACAGCTACAGCCCACTTGCCAAAGACAGTAATTGCTCAGCTGTCAAATTTGTCAAACTTCTGAAAGACAGAACTGCTGTAAGCAAGAAACTTTTGTTTGAAGACATGAGAGCATTTATGTAAGAGGTTATGTTGTTCAGGCCCTCCCAGTTCAGTGGTAACAAACCCAGGAAGAGATGAGGGCCAAGTGCTGCAGGATCTTGGTCTTTGCACAATCACATCTCCAGCACATTGGTAGTCCAGGTATCATGGGCATACCGAAGGTCAGAAAGAGCCATGGATGAACTGCATGTATAATGCAGACTGAACGTGCAACTCATGCCCTGTCTGCAGCCTCATTTCCTGGCAAAGTCTAGGAATCCTACAGGCAAAAACAAGAAAAAATTGCAGTAACATTAGCAGAGAAATTAATACTGCACTTTCGAGCATGGCATGTGTGGCAACCCACAATGGCAAGGGCAGAAATATCCCAGTGTCTGTTCAGGACAATTCCTCCTCAAATGACAGGACGCCCATTGTGACAGCATGGGCCAGAGGCAATGCCACTGCCACATTTTCAGGCTACAGTGAGGAGAGATGCACAAGCACAAGTTTATAAGGGAAAGAGATACCACCGTGTTTTTGATTCCCCCCAGAGATCTTTAAACACATCCTCTTTTCAAGAGTCTTTAGGTGATAGTTCCTTGCATTTCCTGAAAGGATGATGACACTGATGACAACAGAGCAAGACTGTTTTGAGGAAAAACACTATTTCCAATTAGTGAATATTAGAGTATTCAGACATTTTAATATATTAAAAATACTTCCACAATGTCAAAACCAATCTATTATAGTGCTTTTCTAGCTCCAAAAGTAATTCTGTGGGTTAAAATTCAAAGTTACCCTACCAGGAAAAAGATAATTTTTTCTTTTTTTTTTTAAACGAACAGGAAAGAAGTAAGAAGGAAGGAAAATGAAGCTTCTTTGAGAGAGGGATGAGGGGTTTTTTTGACCAGTGAGAATTATTGCATTAGTTTTCTAATTCAGTACACTACAAATAATTTCCATAACTACTGTCTTATAATCACTCAAGTGATCTAACTATGAGGTGAAGTGAATATGGAACAAGACATGAAACAAAACCTCTATCTGCAATCATATCAAAACAAGCTCGTTCATTTGGTCTAAATGCCAGTTTCTTTAAAAACAAAGAGACAACACACTTTTAAGAAAAGCAAACATTTACTTCAAATTGCAGTATAGGCTTTTCAATCACAGAAAAAGAAAAAAAAACAGTGATCCAACAGCGGTCACATCCTGTGCAAAAGAAACCAAACTTGGGATACAAAAAAACTGTAGCACAAGGTACTTGAGCCGCTTACACATTGCAGGATAAAGTAAATAAATACAGTAGCTAGGATATGGCACTCTTGTGACAGACTCTAAACCCAGTGGAATGCCTCTGAAATATATTTATCCTTGTATTAGTAGCAAAGTCCCACCACCATAAAAGTAGAATAGTACAATGCTTTAAATAAAAACAAACTAAAATAGTTATATCTAAGAGAAGGATTTTACATAGTTATATCTTTTAAGTGCAGAAAATGGGACTTGGGCATAGATCTCTCTTTAAATTAACCCCTGCCCCCTCCCCCCCACAATACCATTCAATTTTAAAAGTAAATTTATGTTTGAGGAAAAATGTTACCAAAGTTGCATAATTTCATTTGTTACTTCCACAGCTGGAAGTTAAATTCTAAACAGTCTTGAAACATGAAGTTCGTCATTAGCCAGTGAAACAAAGGGCTTGTCAAAAGCCCTCAGGATTTCTTTATCCTCCAGATACTGTTTTGCTTTCTCCAACATCTTTAGACAGCAATCGCTAAGTTTGCAAACACAAGAATGCAATATGCATCATACATCAAGAAAAGACGAAGTTGATGAAGAAGAACTTCCACGTTTCTGGATCTTTTCCTTGCTTCTTTCAAACTTCTTTATTAACTCAGTCACTATGCACACAGAGGAAGTGAGTCCCAGAAGAAACAGTAAATCTGGAAGAGATAATTAGCCTTCTTTAAAATTGCTATTTAAGGCTGAGGGGAGACTTTAAAAAGAACAAGATTTAGAAGACCTTCAAATTTTCTCCCAATCATTGGGTAAGTTCAAGGAGAAATGAAGCAAGATACGATTTTTTGCAGGCCCAGAAGATTAACATGCGTGGTTTATGCACAAATCATAACTAGACACAAGATATTACAAGATTTTAAAGTATTTCATAAACTTATTTTCAGCCACATAATTAATTTAATTCTGAAAAAAAAATTAGTACAATCAGAAATTATTCTAAAATAAATACACATATTTCACTACAACTACTTAACTCCAGAAAAACACGAAAGTAATAAATCTAACTTTTAATGATACAAACAGCATTATGTATCTATAGCTTTTTAAAATTCTCCTGTTTATTTACCCTATGACAATGCAGTCAATATTAAAGGATCAGGATTTCTAAATAAGGTGTTTCTATTTAAAGAAAAAACTTGTGAAACATTTAAATTAATAGTACTCAGAAACTTAAAGTCAATAATTTTTTTCTGCAACAAAATTTATATTAAAAGCTCCCAAATAAATAAGCACCTTTGTAAAATTTAAGAACACACTGATCAGTTATGTACCATATGCATTTAAATCATGGTTCCCAAAGAAAACATCTAGAACGATTCAAAAAACTAAAAACCAAATCAATGAAACAAACAAAACCTCCAAAAAACCCTACCCACAAACCAAAAAGTATCAACAGGTTTTGCATTCCTGTTGTATGCAAACAGACAGAAAGTGCTCTTATAGAACCACCACCCACCACCACATTTATAATTGGTGTTAATCCTTAATTGGTGTTAATCCTTAATGCACAGTTTTGAAAAAGCAACTAACTGTTCTTACCCAAGACACTCAGACTCTCTGTTTGGAAAACCTTTTGCAGTGGGGGAAAGTAAATGACCAATAACTGCCCCATTATAGATCCAAGGACAGCATAGCAAAACATTTTGTTACTGCAAAGTCCAATCTCAAACACAGATTTTGTCTGTAAAAAAATAATATGTTACAATGTGCACATTATCTTATTATCTAGACAAGAAACTACAATTTATTTTCATTGAGACTCTTAGAAAAATATAAAATATTACTGCTGACCCCTGATAATCCAGAACAAGTTCTTGAACATGCTAATTGCATTTTCTCTCTGGTAAATGGAGTACAAATCTTGTCTTCATAGTCAACAACTTGCATATTGAGCTCACTATTCCACAAGTACAGTTCTTCACAAAAAGATTACCCCTACACTATTCCATAACAGATAAGACTGCAAATTACAGTAAATGTAGTACTGTATACTGTGATATACATAATGTATCATGTGATAAATATATCACAGTTTCAGACTTAAAACGAAAAAATATACACATATAAAGAAATACAGATCAGTTTCAGAAATTTTCTTTGGATTCTAGGTTTAGGATTACAAAAATATAAAAGCTAAGGCTTTCAAGAAATTGCACATTCTGGTAAGGCTGCTCAACTGACAATTTCCAGGAAGAGAAAAAACCAAGTATACACAAAAATACAAAGGACTATCACATTTCAGCTCCTAATAACAACTTTCTTGCTTTTGTCAGGACATCACCATGTAAACAAATTAAGTAATTAACGTATCTCTGATTTAAGAAATCCTATCTAGTAAATACATGAAACTGAGATTAATAGCAGATGTGAAGTAGATCTGCAGGAAAACACTTGAAACAAACACAGTAAGATCGTCCTTTAAAGAAAATTCTGATTATTGTGTTAATACTGTGTAAATTGACAATATGAGTAGTCTCCACTTACCTGAGATCTAGAACTCAAAGCATTGAACATATCAAAAAATACAAAACAGGTGAAAGTCATGGTTGTATCTCGCGGTGTTATTACATTGTCTCTTAACTGCCAACAAAAGAAAATGAAATGGCTTTAGCATGCTTTAAACCCTTCACAATTAAGCAAAGTCAACTAAAAAAAATATTACAAAAATTCTACAATAAGTTTTACTAGTCAGGAAAAGGAAGCAAAACAAACTTGTTTGCCCCAAGCTGATTTTTTTAAATCATATGGCAATTGGACACCTGTAACTTATAAAAAATTGTAATTCCAAGCTATGATTAACTGAAGCCTCCTGACCAACATTTACTCAAGCACGTGGAATAGCAGGAATTCTATGGTGCACTACCAAAATTCCATGCAACATTTTTCTCTATTGGGGAAACAAAGTCAAATGGCTGTTTCATAATAACCTGGTTAGAAGATTTACATAATTACTTTCTATGGGCAACGTTTCCAAAGTAGATTTGGAATCTGAAAAAGTCTATATTAAAATAGAGACTGGGGAATAAAACTGTATTTTGCATTTCAACAACTATTTTGAAAAATCTTCCTCTCTACTCTGTTAGTACTTAATAAGTATGGCCAAAACTCATGACTAAGCTCACATTAACTCTGAATTCCAACTGCTGGTATAAAAAGGATTTCTTTTCAATTAGGTTGTTACTGCTTTAAGTTTTGCATTTTTGTCATACCTCTCTCCAGAAGACGAACAGTGTTCCACAGACAATAATTATTGATGAAACCAGTATTTTAACAATCAGGTTTTTGGTCAGAATGCTGTCCTTCAGATTTCTCGGAGGTTTTCGAATAATATCTTTATCCACAGGCTCCACCCCAAGGCTTACAATTAAAAGAACATCTTATATTTTTATCATCATAAAATTAATTCACTGCTTCTAACTTAAGGATTAGATTTTCTGAGTTGAAAAAAAGAGGATTAAATGCTAGTTCCTCACCATCTCTCCCTCCACCATCTACTTGCAGTGAAGAGGGTCAGAGGAAGAACCCAGAAGGAAGCCAGAACCCTGCATGCAAGTTTCATGGGCATATCCATGGATCTTTAGGTATCCTTGCTGCTCCCATATAATTAGATACTAAAGCAAACTAGATATAATTAATACAGAAACATACTGCAAACATTGAAGTTCACAGAGGAAGTTTACACAGAGTCACTTCCACTGGGTTGGAAGAGACCTTCAAGATCATCGAGTCCAACCCATGCCCTAACACCTCAAATAAACCATGGCACCAAGTGCCACATCCAATAGTTTTTTGGAACACATCAGGAAGGAG
>VWZN01001916.1:0-12593 GCA_013396955.1 Regulus satrapa
GATCAGAAAGGGTAAAGAAGAAAAACTCCACTTTTTTAGTACTGTGCACTTACAAAAACATCCTTATTTCCTTCTTCAAAACATTGTATTAGAAATCCCTTTCAATGGGGAAACTGCTTTTGTGTAAGAAATGCAGATAACAGTTCTGACTCAAAACTGAAATTGCAATTGTATTCATGAAGTCATATTCCTTATAGTCATTCAGAAAGCAAGATTTTTGGCATGTGTTACTTGCTAAAGCAAACGACACCAAGGTGTCCTGTGTCGCAGTTGCTGACTTGATTTCTGTTGTGTAAAATCCTCATTTATAAGGCATGGATATGACTACAGATCCTGTACCTGAGAGCTCTTCTCCAACTCATTGAACAGAAGTTGTTAAGAGAAAGAGGTGCTTGAAGTGATTCCTCTGAAATACAGATGAGAGAGAAATGACTGCTAGTACAATTTTTATGATACCCTTTGATTATTTAGCTACCTTTAGGAAGTTGTTTGTTTAGTTATTTCCTTAAGTATTGGAAATAAGGAAAACTAATTGGCTTGTTGCTTTTCCCCCTGTGTATTATGTGGTACTAATAAAATAATCTATGTAAATGTCTGATAATCTTTTCTGTCCCTCCTTAATTATTTATAAGGTAAAGCAAATAAACTTAAAATTCTTCCTCCCTTCCTCTCCTAACCTGTAGCAGTGCTGTGCTCTGCTGAGTAGCTGCTGCGTTTACTCCTCCCATAGCTCTGCTTTGCTGTACTGACAGTGAGGTTGCTTATGTATAACTAACATGCATGATCATTTAGTAGACTGGAATTTTGGATAAAAGCAGGTTTATAAATGCAGGTTTCTTATCAACAGGCAACACATTTTAAAAGGTAGTGGTGTGCCAAATCAGACATGTTAATTCAAAGTTGAAATGAAGCTCTGGTGGTTTAGCAGCATTTTATACCAAGCAAATTCAGTGTTTCTAGACCTTACTTTGGACTACAACTGAAATTAGGCCACCTGCTTTACTTCCTGTACACCTCCAATAAATGTTGCAGAAAAGGTGTAATGGAGCTAAAGTAAACGGTGGGTGATTTTTGTTGTTGTTTTGTTTTGTTTTGTTTTTTTCCCCCTGAAAAAAATTCTGAAAAATGCTGAATTTCTAATAGTTGTGTGAAACTGGAGAGGGTATTTTTTGCTTGCCAGAGCTTTAAGTATCCAGGTGAATGACTTTTTTGGCTCAAATATCCTACTAGAATAGAAAATTCTGAAATCAGAGTTAGTGTGTTTGCTGTCCCCCTGTTCTTTTGGGGGGAGGGGGGGAACAAAAAAGTTTAAACTTAGTTCATGAAAATCTAAATAAATCTAGGCTCCAGTTAATGTTTCTACAACATGCTGCCATGCTGCATAAATTNAAATAAATCTAGGCTCCAGTTAATGTTTCTACAACATGCTGCCATGCTGCATAAATTAAACATTAGCCTGGTCATGTTTTATTACTCTTGGTACAATGCTGCTAGAAATGAAAAGTACAAAAGAAGCCTACTAAATGCTATTAGGAAGGTACAATTTTTTACTGGGTTTGGACTAAAATTATACTTAAATCGGGCTAATCTTTAATCTCATTTACTAATCAACCTTCTTTGTTTGTAGTTTTTTCCCAATTCAGCCTTGTTTCCTTATTTGAAGATTTGTTGGCAGCAAAAAGGTGGAATTAGCTCATTCTTCTGCAGTGATTAAAATACTGCTTATTACTGCTGTCATGGATAAGTCAAGGTGAATGAAATGGAATTGGCTGTTTTGCATGGCAAGTTTCTAATTTTTAATTGAAGTGTTTGAGTTCTGTTTGTTGCAAACAGTAGGCTGCATGTCTTAGCTCACACTAAATGTAGGTAATGGGCTGGGTCATGAGTATTTTTGATAAGAACACTGAGGGCTTTTATCCCAGAGGTCTTCTCCATGCTTGCCTTTGCAGCCATTTATGCATAAAATCTCTTCAGGCCTCATGAAAATACCTCACTTTAATGATACAAACTCTGCCATTAAATAGACTCCTCTGTTCAAATTTCAATGCTTTTTTTTCCCCTTTTTCATCATATTTAGGCAAATCTTGAAACATATGGTATTTAGCATCCTCAGATAAATCACCATGTAATTTGTTCAGTTTTGCCATTATGAATCGTGAATTCTATTGAGAAATAGCTTATGTCAGTAACATGAAATCTCATTGCCAGTACAAAGATGGGTGTCTTTCTGTAATTTAGAAAGTGGAGCTTTGCTTATTCTGCCAAGGCTGGTTATTGATGAATACAGGTGGTGAGAATTGAATACTCTACCAAAGGACAGACCATTTGTAGGTGTCCTGACAATTATGATTTGAGGAAATGTGCAGGTGCTGTATTACAAAGACAATGTCACTGTTTAGCCTTGATGGTTGAAGTGCTCTGCTTTGGAGCAGTCTTTCTCGTAATACTATAAATCACAAATGCTCTGGAGAGGGTCTATTGTTGCTTTGTGTGTAGGTATGAAAAGTGTTGTACTCTGTCATATAAAATTTCTGGTACCTGACACTTAAAACGTCTGTTTAAGAATTCTAGATATATTGGAAAAATAGTGAAAGGGTTATTTAAATATTTTCTTCAAACATATCCAGTTTGGTGTGTTTATTTGGTCTGTTTTGTTCCTTTTCCTGTTAAATTACAGATAAAATTTACAAACAGATATTTCATTAAGAAGTTATTTAGCGACTTCTAAAAAACTTAGGAATTTGGATTTTTTATTACTAGTGTTTTCTTGCATTTTCAAACTAAATTAACCCAGAAGAATTGACAGGTGGGTTGCAGCAAACCAGATGATTAGTAAACACATTATAATTGAAAGATGCAGAAAGGAGAAAAAAAAAAAATCATTGCCCTATTAAAACCAAAGATATGACAGAAAAATAAACCTCCAAGAATATGCTCTAAGACTATTTTTTAAAAAAGACATTTAAGGGGTGTTGTGGGCTTTTCTGTTCTCCATCATTCATTACCTATTGAAAGGGATAGAGCTTTAAATATGAAGCATTTCTCTGCTTGATAAAGACAATAGTTTTTGCAGACAGTGTAAAGGTAAACTAGAATATGCTGTCTTCAAAGTATTTTGTTATGGGTCTGCTCAATTTTAGGGGAATTTTTCTTCCTTTCTGTATTTGCATTTGCAATCATCATTTTACTTCTGACTGGGTTTGGGATCCCACTGAGGGGAAGCTCTGTCTTTGGTTAGAAGACTTGCACAATCTAAGTTTCTGTCTTTCTTTTGCTTCTTAAAGTATTATTAATCATACAAATATTAGTAGATTGGCACGCTGGAGCTTGTGATATTCTTTGGGATAATTTTTAGCTCTTACTCTTAATAGACCCAGTGGCCTCTCACTTTCCAAAACCCCTGTATTGATTCCATCAAATCAAAACACACATTTGTTTTCCTTAAATAAATAAGTAACGCTGTTGACTCTTATGGAGTGCAGAGATTTATGGACCTATCAAAGTACATTTATTAAGTCATTTTCTCTTATGACTGTAACTTATTTCCACAGAGGTTTTCTGTTTTGTTGATTCATATCGTGGGCAAGTTTCTTTCACTAAAATGTCTGTTTCCCTTTGCTTTTTAATTAGTTTTGTGCCTTTGCTTTCTATTCTAGTTTGAGCATATATTTCATTGATATTTTATTATTATAATTATCCCCACCCCCTTTTCCTCAACACTTCCACTCTCATTTGATCCATTTCTGGGGATTATTTTACTAATAACCATTTCTGATTTGATTTATAAACTTTTTAGGCCAGCTTTCCAGAATGATTTTGAAACAAATGTTTTCACTTCAACTTTTGTATGCAACTATGTTTACATTGGTCTTCTGATTGGTACTTAATCATCAGTGAAATGTTTTGTGGTGTATTATTTTCTTTTTCTTCCCAACAGTATCCTAAGAATGACTTTCCTGATGTTAAGTTTTTGGACTGTGAACTCTGCTGAGTTTATTAACTTGGTATTGGTACAGAGACCATGGAACATATTGTCTTGTTCATGCTTCCTCTAACACTTTTTAAATTCTTCTTACTGCATTACTTCTTTCATATTAGCTGTCAGTTTTCAGCATTATGTAAAATGCAGAGCCTAATAAAAAAAAAAATCACATGATGTAAAGCTATTATGGTATCATGTGAGAAAAAAATGTAGAATTATGTACATTTTCAGAAAAATTACTAATATAAAAATTTTAATTTGCACTATTTTGTTGGGGTTGTTTTGGCCATGTAAATTACTTGCTACTAAATGCTGAATTTTTGTCTAACTTCTATAAAAGTTGAACTCTACTAATGTTTCCATAAAAGTGCTTTATCATTCCTTGGCTCGAACAAGTGACGCTAGAGGGAGCTTTTACTGATTATATACAGTCATGCTGTCAAGGGCAAAAAGGATGAAAACTGGTTCTTACAGTTGACTGTAATGAATCATAAGTGCATAACATGGATAAAGTATCAGTGAATTATGTCTTTTTGAAATGTATTGTTGATTTATGAAAGCTAATGAGCTGGGGAGAAAGCCTGGCTCTGGCTTTCAAACAGTACAGTAAGTTCTTGTGTTTAATAGTTCTTGATAGAGTTGTTTCTTTCTCTTTTGCAGTCTTATTCTTTTTCTTTTAACCCATTTTTGTAACTTTTCTTATTCTCTTTGGCAGATTTCTAGTTAATAATATTTTATCCATATTGGCCTTTCTCCCTATCTTGCAAGAGACGAAGTTTTTAATCTTCTTGTGACTTTTAGTTCTCAGGGGTTTTTTTTTTTAGAAAACAATAATGGTGAAGCTCAACTATCTGTCTTATGAGGCTCAAGTCCTTCAGGTCCTCTTTGGTCAATGGAACAATCTTGTGGCTTAATTCTGTCCTAATTATGAGGAAAAATTGTCCAGCTGGGAATCCTGTTGCAGTTGTAGCTCACTGAAAAGTATGCCCTATTGGTCGCTTCTGTGTCTTCTCCATAGAGAATGTGAATTTTAATGCCTAGTCAGTTTGGGGGTTTTTATTGTGATTTTCAAACACAAATTATATCAGCAGATATTTTATCATACCAGGCACCCCTGGAAGTAATCTACTGAACTGTCTAGGACAGTTAGTTACTATCCTGGAAGTTTTAACTTTTTGGGGCTTATCCAACTTTTATGCATAAATATTTTTCTGTTGATAACTTATCCCTCTCTTTTTCGGTGATTTTCTTTTGCCCTGCTTGCAAGGATACCATCTGTGACAAAATCACATCTTCATGGTGTTGAAATAGCATAGTGATTTCATGAGACTTAATGAATATGAATTATTATTTAGTGTCTCTAAACTTAAAAGGTATAACTGTATTAATGGTAACATTCTGAGCTTATTAGTTCAATTATTGTTGGTCTGCTTCCTGCTTACACCTGTTCTGCTTTCCATTTTCCATTACACAGAAGAATTTATTTTTTTTTTTTAATCCACAGGCGATAAAAAAAATTCTCATAAAGACTGATCAGAACTAAAAAGGAGAAGGATCATGAACTAATTGCTACATAATCATGCCTGAAAACTACAATATTGGCTCTAGGCTCAAATCTGCTCTCATTACTCTGCAGATAAACTGCTGTCTTCCCCTGTAGCCAATTACAATTCTTTGGGTTTGCAGTTGGAATTCAGTGCTCTTCATGTCAGTCTTTCAATAGGGCTGGAGAGAGCACTATCACAAACGTATACAGCATTCCCTCCCATTCATAAACTTAGTCTGAAAGCTGACAGCAATCAGTCTGGCTTTTCTGCAACAGGCAAATATCTCCAAGTATTTCCCTTATACAATCATTGAAGAGGTGGTGTATTTTGGGAGGTATCTGTTGAGGCTAGGTATTTTCTCTTGATAAAATAAAAGCATAAAATTTGGGCTGTCTCCCATATTGTTTTATTTTAACTTAAACTTTCTATATAAAATGTTGCACAAAATTTGTGTCTCAGTCAATACACTATCACATTTAGTCACAGAAGGAAATTGATTGGTGGAGACTGATTTACCTCAGTTGAAATTGCAATCCCAAGCTCTAATTTTTTTTCAGGTAACAGAGTCTGCAGCAAGCACTATCAAAAGACCATAGAAAATAATAAATCTCTTTATATGTTTGCATAACTTTAAATGATTTTATGGACAGTAGCTGACCATTACTCCTAAACTCAAATGCACACAGACACCCCCAAGAAAGTGTGAAGCCTTCCTATTACAATTTTTTTTTTTTCTTTAATTTCTTATTTTATATGGGAATAGCAAAAATTCAGACACTTTAATAGCAAAAATTTTACTGGGGGTTCTGACATATGTTTACCCAACATCCCCTAGTACTCTTCAGAAAATACTTCCATACTCATTTCAAGTTTTGAACAAGTCTGGAAAAAAGGTGACCTAAGCCTATTGTAACTGATGTGTTCTTCTGCCATCTTGTACTTCTGGAAGAGGTGTATGCTGCCTTCTTGGCATTCCTTCTAAGGATGAAATACACTTCCAAAGTACCATACAACTACTGACATTGTTTCTGGGGTAAAAAATGGGAGTATGAAGCATGGCTTCATGAGTTGCCATCTGTGACCTGGAAATGTATATTTCGTAGGCAATACCCTGCATGTTGCTCCATAGTTAGAGTTTTCTTTCCTAAACATTAAAGAAACCCTAAATGGATTTTCAGGAATGTAGCAGTTTGAGTCTGTAATCAGGCAGAAACCTTATTTTGTGCAGAGGTTTTTTTGTTTGCTAATATTAATTTCTCAGTCAATGCACCAAAATATGGTTTCAGTGGTATTTAAAATGTCTATGCACTTATTAGAATCACTTACTTATTTCTTTCTGTGAGATAGGACTAGTAGAAAGAGCAAAACATGCTTAAAACTTCAAAAGAAGAACAAAAAAAAACCTTCTATTGACAAATTAAACTGGTTTATGGAAACCAGAATGAAATCTTTAAATCACTTCTCTTCCCCCTTAACACTCTTTTTCTTTTCCCACTAATGTAACAATGTAGAGAAGACAAAACTCAAAGGTTTCTCACTCTTAAAACAGTCTTTCAATTCATTCAGGAAGAGGAGCTTCTCACTAGAAAAACCATGGAGACTCCCCTAGAAGACTTAGTTTCCCATCTTTCTTGGGGTGCAATCTTCACAAGTGCATCCGCCCGGAGGAAAATCTGCACACTTGCAAAATCCTTCCCATCTCACAGCTTTCTCAAAGCTGTGCTCCTGGGCCACATCAAATGCATGGGGTATTATATTTTAANTTCTTCCACTCGGGAGAAGGTCGATGTCGGCAGATCTCAGTCTGGGTCTTAAGGAGTTAAATCTCTCACAAGCAAACTGACAGAATTAAAACACAGTAGAACACTGGAACTCAGGCTGAAAGCTAGGCTAAAGTATAGCAAGAATGCAGCAGCTAAGCTGAGCTCAGGCCATCTTTCATTTGCAGGCTGCTACCAGTCTTTTCCATATTGCTGGGCTGCTTTGAAGTCTCTGCTTATAATCATGGGAGCCAAGCTGGAAGGAGCTGCTAGCATGTGGCTGCTGTAGTCCATTCCTTCTCCCTGCTCAGTAATGTCCAATAACAGTAGCATTTCTAGGGAATGCAAAGAAAAACAGAACTCAGCTCAGCTGGTGTGGACCCCCATGGCCATGTGGGCCGGCCTGGGCCTGGGCCCGGCCCTGCCTGGGCAAAGTCAGGCTCGATGTTACCTCGGCTCTAGCCAGAAGGAAAAAGAAGCCTCTTTTTCGGGTTTTGGATTTTAAAATGTGTATCTCACAGAAGCATAGACTTTTCTGATTGGTCTATTACTTCTGTGGGCTGGGCTCCGTCTGAAACCAGCAAAGGGAAGTAGAAGAGTTTTTGTAAGTAGTACCTAGGTTTGATTTTTCTATGCCTTATTGCTGCCTATACTGAAGTACAGTATGTTTCCTACCTAAATATTTTGAACACATGTATTTCGCCATTATCAACACTCAAAAATGGAATATTCATGTTGATGATGAGATACTAGCTGAGAAATAACAAGAATTCAAGAAATGTGTCACAGAAATAGCTGGTTCACAAAGCATTGAATGAACAGATTGACAACTCTATTTTAATATCATATTAGAAACTGCAGAACAGATAATACATGACAAATTTTGCACTACTGTGATACAAAAGGCAATTCAGTGCATATGGATTATAAATAATGTGAAATACAATATACTGATGTATTTTATCTTTTTATTTGAGAACAAGATACATTTTTTTTTCCATATCCTTAATAAAGAATTAACAACTGGGGCAGTAAAACAGAGATATAAAGAAATTATTTGACATTTCAGCAGAGAACTCTGGTAATGAAGACATTTTTGAGGTGAGAATAATGCAATAGTTGGGCAATACCTTTTCATTTTGTAAATAATGCAAAATACTTTTATATCAGCTATTCAGACATGACCATACTATCTTTTCTTCTTTGAAATAACTGAGGAACATAGTTGATACCTTATTTAATGAACATTTTTCTCTAAATTCTTGCTTGTGTAAAGTTCTATCAACCTTTCTTTGAACTATTTTCCTGATACTCTTTTAAAATCTATACTTCCTGTTGTCACATGTGAAAAGCCTAAGCATGAGAATTAATCCATAGGTCTTAATTTACAACTTCTAAGCTCCAAATATCACATGATGTGCCTTAAAGTTGAAATTATTAGGGGGAATTTTTTCGTAAATCATACCACAATTTCATAGTCTCCAAGCAAACTGAAAAAAAAAATTGAAAATAATTGTAGTCCTTTTCATAAATGGATAATGTGTGTGGGTACTGCATTTATAATTTCACAACATCACTGGACCTTTGTTTATATATTTCCAGGGTTGATTGTTTTTCCCCACTTCATTGCAAATCATCCTAAATTATCCATGAGATTGGCCATAAAATGCACTGCAAGTTTTACGTAAATGTCTATTGCAAAGTTCATTTTTTTTCTATATAACAGAAATGGAGGGGAAAATTACAAACTTTTACTTGTAATAATGAAAATCAGAATTATACTGCTCTATTTGAGGTCGTTCTTATTTTTTCCTCAATAATGTTTTACTGGTACACATATACATGAAGAAAAACACCTATGTGCATGTGCTTCCAAGTGTATTTTATCACCCAAACTAAAAGAAGATGCATGGATGCTGGAAAAGGCTCATTAATCAAACAGATGTAGTTTCAGTAATTATGAAATCTTCCTATTAAGCAGAAGCAGTAAGTCATTAAAACATCCTCACCGGCCTTTTGGCTAAGATCAAGCATAGAATATCTTCTCATTAGGATAATGGATTTCAATAAAATGATATTCCATCATTCTCCATAAGGGAACAAAATGAAACTTTTTGGTTAACTGCAATCACTTAATCATTCATTATATCTTCCTCCAATCTTGTTCATTCATTTATTAGAGAAAATTAATTCTTCACTAACTCAGCCTACTATCCTGGCAAACTGCATTGAGCAAAAAAGTGAACTTTGTAAATTAAATTAGGAGTGGCTTAATGAAATTAATCCAGAAAGTAAAGTGGAAAAAAAAGTAAAAAAATATCTGGGGGTGTTTTGTGGTTTGTTTTTTTTTCTTTTTTTTTGGGGGGGCGGAGTTTGGTTTGTGATTTTTCGTTGTTTTATTTTATTGGTTGCTTGGTTGGTTGGTTGGTTGGTTGGTTGGTTGGTTGGTTGGTTGGTTGGTTGGGGTGTTGTGGTGATTTTTTTGTTTTTTCAATTCAGGAAGTTATTAATAGATACAAAATTGATTACTTAATTTTAGGAGAACTGATTGAGGAAAATTGGAGGCTTATTGCATAACTTTCTTTTACTTTTTTGTTTGAATTTCACTTATATTGATTATTTCCTATTTGTTTTCAGAATGTTTTGAGTTCATTTTTCTGTGAACTAAATATCTTAATTATACATATGTGATTTTGGCATACATATGTGAATTTTCACACACATATGTGAATCCATGAAATATCATTTATGGATTCAGAAGTGGGAAAAAAACCAAACAAACAAACTTGAAAAGTTCCATTCTATTTGACTTATGATCTTACAAATTTTATTTTAGGTGATTTTCCTTATCCTGACTGGCTGTTCTTCATTCATAGTTGAATGAAAGCATTAAAACATTTTACTTTTTGCCTCAAGCTTTTTGCCGATTTTCACTTTGCTATTTCTTATCCAGAATTACTCTATAATTTAGTCATCTGTAAAAGAACAAGGAGTAGTGTCTTCAGTACATTGAGTAAGTCATTTGAGGTTTTATAAAAATGTTCAAATCCTCTTTGAGGCCAATGGGTGAAGACTGTTTTATTGCAAAACAGAATTATCACTGTATTTATGGTTATTGACAACACAGTACGTTTAAACTTTCCTGCATATTTTTGAAAATGCAGATGTGAGGAGACTTTCATCTAAGTATTATGATTTGTGTTGTTGCGGCCAATGCATGCCTACCAGAAATGGCAATTTAAGAGATGTAGAATAGCATGTGACTTCAGGGTAGTTGCCATACTTACTGTGAAAAGTTCATGTCACAAGTTGCTTGCCATAGGAGTCCTCCGATTTGGCCATTGGTTTCAGGCATTGGTGACAGATATTGTATTTGCAGCCCAAGCTCAAATTTGAAGAACTGCTGCCTAAAACAGGTAAGTAAAAATGTTCCTGGCTTCCCTGTGAGGTCTTTCCTCTCCTGACATACAGTTATTTAGGCAGCTCTTCTGTGCTCATTAGAGGGCAAACTGAGATAAGCTTAGGCCTTTCTCAATGTTTTTTGTTTCCTGAGAAGATAGCATATTAGGGTTCCTTTGACATCTCTTCCCTATTTCATTTATAGAGGAAGAATGCTTTCTGGATCATAGTTTGGGTTAAAAGGGACTTTAATAATCACCTAGTACCTACCACTCTTCCACAGCTAGGGAAACCTTTCACTAGAATCCCATGTTTCCTTTCAATGGGATCCCAAGAGGCTGTGTCACAGAGAGATGGAATCCAGACCTTCACAGATTTGTTCTGGGTGTGACTATTATATGGAGGACAGGCAGTTAAAACTTGAAGTAGAAAGCTTCAAATTTAACTTTATAGAATTCATCTTACAAATTAATTTGATGTTCCTTAGTTGTCCTCAAATAGTTCTGTAAAAACCCTAACATTTAATGCTTTTACATTGCATTTAGTCAATACCATTGGTGTGAATGTCCATGGTGTCTCTGACAAGCAGTACAGTCAGGTCTCTCATTAGCAGCTTGGTGGTTGACCCTGGCTAGCTGCCAGGCATCCCCACCCTTCTGGGAGAAAATAAGATGAAGATAGTTTTGGGTCAAAATACACACAGATCACTTGCAAACTACCTCATGGGCAAAACATATTTTCCTTAAGAAAATGGTTTTATTTTATTGCCAATTAAAATAGAGGTGGATGTTGCAAAGAAATTAAATCTAAAATATTAAATGCCTTCCCCCTCACCTCAGTCCCTCTTTTTTTTTTCCCAGTCTTAACCTCACTTTACTTTTCTGCCTCTTTTACCTGTTAACTGAGTGGCAGAGTGATATGGGGAATGGTAGGGTCACCTTTTCTGCTTCACCTGGTCTCTCTGTTTCCCTGCTCTAGTGTGGGCTCCTCTCCATGGGACTGGCACCCTCCAGAGGGATCTGGCAGCAAGAATCTTCCTGTCCCTCTCCTTGTTCTCCCCTGGGGGCTCACAAGGTCACTTCTCACCCTTTTTTGCCTCATCCCTCACTTCTGGCCAATGTTTTGATGGGCTCAGAGCCCTCAGACTCCTGCCAAGACCTGAGCAACTCCAGTTGGTATGACTAGAAAGTCCCACAGGTGATCCTGCATTGCAGTATTTGTGTATTTGTACAGACTTTATATTGTATTTACAAGAGGCATCCTTCACCTTGAATATAATGGGAGTTCATTATGTCACTGACTACCAGACAAAGATAGTAAACTGTAATGTTAGAAACTTAATATTCAGATATCTGATTAAAATTGGAGGGAACAGGCTATAATTGTTAGACACCTTCATTTATCACATATGCTAATTTAACTGTGTTGTGTTCCTTTGTTGACATGTTAAACATGGAGTAATAATAAGGTTGTACCAAGTATAATTATCACATTCTCTTGGCCTTAAAATTGCCTCAGCTGTAGCTGAGCATGATAATGAAGACACAATAATAAATGTTGTTGCTGTCAATACTGTTTGCAATTGACAATTAGAAAAGCCTAACAACTTATATGTCAAGAATGCTATATGAACAGCAGGATAAGCTGAATAACTAAGGCTATTCTAAAACATTTTGGCTTGAATTTCTACAGAACATTTAGATAAGATAAATGTTATTTAAATTCAGAAGAGGAATGAAATAACATATCATAACTAAAAATCTGTCTTATAAAACCTATATATGTAGTATCTTTCTAACCAGCTTTTAAGAGGAATTAAATTATGATTCTCTTAAATGAGTGTTTCTTAATTCAAGAGTTTCTGATGAGACAAAAAGTACATGGGGAAAACCTGAGGGTTAAAAA
>VWZN01001916.1:24230-42242 GCA_013396955.1 Regulus satrapa
AAAAAAAAAAGTGACAGCAGCACAAGCAGTTTTCAAGTTGAAAAGTTATTATTATCTACAGAAAATAAACCAATAGATGAAGAAAAGCTTCAGAAAAACTTTGTCAAGCAGCTCTCTGTTTATGTGATGGCATTTCAAACAAAACATGGTAATTATGGCATTCTGCTGCTCCTTCTATTCTTAGCTCTAACCTTGTACCACTTTGACTGAAATAAAAACAATCTGGCACCCAGGATCTGGAAAAACAGTCCTTTCCTCTGTGCCGTGTTCCTGCTCCCAGGCAGGGGTGTGTGCAGCCCCAGTGTGCTGTGAGGAGCACCTGGCTGCAGGCTTCTGACCAAATGTGCTGGTCTGCTGCAGCCAAAGCAGAGGGAGGAGAAAATCGATCTTTCTGGTTTGTGGTATAAACAATAGTGTTTCAAACCATTTATCTTCCCATGTCAGAATTCCACTGTTAAATACTGTTTTAGTGAGCTTAAAAGTCATTGGAATTATCCTTTCACTCAATCCAAAGCAGCTGCCCTTTACTCTTGCTTGTGTTTGTGTAGATTTTTTTCCCCTTAATGTTTGTTAACTAGAAGATCTGTAAAGGACACTTATTTTCTTTGTTAAATGTCAAAATGCTGATTGCTGAATGAATGTTTTGTATTTCTGTACTTCAGTTTCTATTCCTGTGGAAGCAATTTTACTCTTTGTGATGTTACACTGCACATTTTAGGACAATCACGTTATATATTGCTTGACTCACTCTGAATAGTACCCCCCCTTAAAGTTCTTTAGAAGGTAGGATTAATTTGATCTCATATGTGATCCAGTCTGATCAAACTACTGGTTTTGTTTTTAATTGTACCAAAACTAGATGTTGTGGCTGAGCATTAAATATGCTGCTTATACATATTTAGACCTATTGTGGCCCACCTATGGTGACCTAATGCTTTCTAGATACATAAATCGAGTGTATTCCCTTTTAGAGTAGAGATCATGCTCCAGTGCATGTGTTTAAAAAGATTAGTTAGGCTTACTGGTGTAGGCTAAGGTTTTTTTTTTTTTTCGTTTTACCTGTGAGGTAAGTAGGTAGTTTAAACTATATATTTCTCCCATCTGTTGAAATAATTAAAAAACTCAACAAAATACAGTACATCAAAAAAGTGTTTAAAAAATCCTAAGTCAGTTCTTTTTGGTTTTTGGGTTCTTTTTTTGTTTGTTTTAGGTTTTTTGGTTTGTGGGTTTTTTTTCCCATTTTAGATGTTAATACCAAGTTAATCTTCTTTATAATGGGATAAAATAGAAGTGAAGTACTCAAATGAATTATAGAGATTAGTTAGTATCATTTTTTCAGTGAATCTGTTGTATCTGATAATTTATAGGCATTCATTAATGTTACCTTAATTATTTTAATTTTTTTTAAATATCAGATTTATCAGCACTTCTATTACAGAAATTAAAATGTGTGTCTTATCTACTTCTTAGAAAGCTGTCATGATCATACTTTTCTTTACCTTTTTGTGTCACCAAAACCATCCCAGATATATCAGGGTAGACTTTTTTGTTCAACTGCTCTATCCCTAAGGAGGATGATGGCTCATGGTTAGGTATTGACCTTATGTGGTCAATGGTTGAAGTCTTTATTTTCTCATGTCAGTGTGTGTGTCTGTGGTTTGTTTTGGAGGGGTTTGTTTGTTTGTTTGTTTGTTTGTTTGTTTTGGGAGTGGGGTGGGGGGTTTTTGTTGTTTTTTTTGTTTTCTTGTGGTTTATGGGGTGGGGTTTTTGTTTGTTCTGTTGTCTTGTGTTTGTAGAAGTTTCTTTGTAGTAAAGCTTCGATGTAACTACATGCATTCCACATGTACAAAAATAACAAGGATGTGTTATCACCCAGAGGGAAAATAAAGGACACTTTGTAATTTAATACCTATGAAAAATTAAGAGCATAAAGTGAATCTGTTTTCTTGTGTTTCAGAAAAGTGTGATGAACCTCTGGTCTCAGCATTACCCCATTCCTCCTTCAGCAGTTCATCATCCATGACAAGCAGCTATGTGCCAGGGTATGCCAAGTTAAACAAGAGAGGAGGTAAGGGGCATTCTCGACTTTAGTATTTGGATATTACAAAACCTGATGAATTATATTTTTAATGCAAAAATGTGGTTCGTGTGGGATATTATTGCTTACGCTCCTTTGAAGAGACTGTTTTTATGAAATGAATTAATTTTTCTTTCATTGTATGGGACAGTAATTTCACTGCAGGGAGAAGGGCACTACCAGTAGTGTCTAGCAGCATGTGCTGCATGCCTGATGTCAATGGACTGATGCAGGATAGCTATATAATTGACTTCACCTAAACTGATATATACCTGTCTTCGTTGGGTAAATGAGCATTTGCAAGGTCATGGTTGGAGCAAAAAGAAACAGCTTCAGTGTAATTTGTAAATATAACTTGTTCCCACCTCAGCAATGACTGCTGCCATCCAGGGATTTTTTTCTATCACCACAGGGACTTTGGCTTTTGCATATACATCTGTGATACAACAAGCATCTGTAATATTTCTTTGTTCAGACGTAACAAAGCTGGCTCAGACTTAGTGGTTGGAAGAACAGGTGCATAAATTTGATGGCCTACCTGATTTAATGACACTGAGGCAGCATCCCCTGTCCACAAACAGGGCAAGTAGCATTGGTAACACTACCAGCTCTGCCAGTTGTCTGGAGGTCATAATGTAAGAAGGGATCAACTAGGTCTAATGTCAAGCCAGGAAGCATAATCTGTAAGTGGGGCAAAATATGGGGTGGCCCAGGCATGATTATTTCTATAATGTGGCTCAGCTAGCACCTGGAGGCTGAAATGTGACCCCCAGGCTCACTGACAGGGTGAGTGGGTTCTCCACTGGGTAATGCAATTATGGCCTGTTAGTTCGCTCAAAGCTCTGACACTGATGTTGTTTTACTAGTCTACAACTCTTCTGTAAACTTGTGTTTTGCAGGTGTAGAATTTTTGCTCTTTGATCTCTTTATTTTCTTCTTCGGTTGTGTTGTTTTGTTTTGTGAGTTTGTTTGTTTGGGGTTTTTGTTGTTGTTTTTCTTTGTTATGAAAAAACAGCTTTAGCCAGGCCCCAGAGTTACTTTCTTTTAACAACTAGTAACTGACATATTGAGTAACTTATAGTCCTGCTTCTTCTGATGTCAACCTGTGACTGTACATTTAATACTGCTGCCTGCTATCATCCCATGATTGTGGGATGATACCCTACATTTTTATACAATAACAGCTTATTTCTCTGCAGAATAGATATGATAGGTATAGAAATAAATCAAAATCATTATACAGTGCAATCACACAGTTAAGTTAAACGTAAAACAGCTTGTATTATGTTACTAGTTGTTAAAGAATTGCTATTGCAACTAAGTGAGAAAAACAGTAGCTAAAGACTAGCTTAGAGAAACGATGACTGATAAGCTCTAGTGCTACATGCCTGCAGATTTGACGCAAAGCCTGTGGCCAGACAGGAGCATTGGCAATTTCTTTGGTTTTAGGTCTGCAGTAGAGTAGATAACAAGGTTTGTTGCTTGTGAATGAGAATAGATGTTGTTTTATGCTGGTAGCAGACTTTTATTTCAGAGGTCCATGTATTTTGTTACATGTCTTTTGCAGTTCTCAGACTTTCATGTTGCAGCATGTTCAAATGTGTGTTTTGGTAGGCTGTCAGGTCCCTCCAGTTGTGTCTTTAAGTGTTCATCAGATGAAAGGACTGGTGCTTCAATTCTAAAACACTGTTCATCATTTAGGTTGAATTCTGTAGTGTGACTATAGTTGTGTCCTTTTTGATTCTATTCCATGTTCTAAATTTAAAAAGAAAGTCACTAGAACTTCTTTGATAAAATACAACTTATTGTTTGCTTGGCTGGGAGGATCTTCCTTTGCTTTTAGATTAGTATTTCTCCTCTTAGTTTACAAGACTACTTATTCTGTTCTAAGTGAAAGGTAGATTGACATTTGGATTTTTTTTTTCTTGCAACTGTATTTACCCTTCAATTTCTTATCCTTATAATCACTACAGTGCAGTTTCTTTTCATGATGTTTCTTCACCAATATGGATCAGTGTTGTCATCAATCAAACACTGGCTTTATTTCTTCATTGGAAATTTAGCTGCACCTCTTTGTTAAGTAGCAGTTTCATCTCTTTGTTTAAATAGCAACCTTGCTAGATTGTTATCCATCTCTTAGTACTTATGAAACATAGCACTTTTCAAAATACTTTTCAAAGCTGAGGCTCTATATACATGAACAAATATAATTTTCCTGGTTCTAGTGGCAGTAAAAGTACTGCAGAATTCAGGAGTGTGTTTAACGCAGGAACTTGTCTGTCTGTGTTTATGCTTCTGCATCTGCAACTGATGAAAAATAGCTCCATTTTAATACTGAGTTATTTGACAACATCATGGAATTACAGATATTACTAATCAAATGAATAATAAGTGAATCCAATTTTTTTTTTCTCCCCAAGGAGTCATTATCAGCTAATAGATTTCCAAATCAAATATGCTATTTAAACCACATTGTGCTCAAGTCATTAAAGGGAAATTAAACCCCCTCCTCTAGGCCCAGACCCTTTAAAAAATTAAAGAAATGCACATTTGAAAATTCTACCCTCCAACCCAATTATTTTTCTTTCCTGTTTTCATGGCACTTCACTCTAGACTGGCAAAACACTTTATTTGAAGAGATAATGTATTTTATTCCATTGATTAAAACACTGATTCGCTGAACAGCCACATCATGTTATTATGAGGGTTGGAGTTGTTACCTAGTTGTGGTACAGTTTCCTGCTATAAATGTTGCAATTGGAAGGATGCATACCAAAAAGAATTTAATATTTTCAGCAGTTTTTAGGAGGTTTCAAAAGCAGAAACATCCATGAATTTACTCTATTGTTTGATAACACTTCATTTACAAATCTGATAATTAGTGATTTAGTAAGATAACACTTCATTTACAAATCTGATAATTAGTGATTTAGTAAACAGAACTAAATCTTTATGAAATGGCTTTGATCTGGGAGCTGCCAGAGTGCATACGTAGGGTGGGTTTCTGGGCCAGATTGTGAAAATATTTTGCATTTTCTACATCTGCTTACTTGGACCCCTGCAAACTTTCATTGACTTATGGGTTAGTATGGATATTTATTTCAAAGGAAATGCAGATTTGATGGACAAATTTTATTAGAAATGCTAATGTCTCCAAATCAATTTACTTGGTGGTTCTGCATTTCTGCTTGTTTCTATCCTCAACCTTATTTCATGTTAAACAAGGAGAAGTATCCTGGGGAATTTTTGGGGGATGTGGGAGTGTGGTGGTGTAAAGTGTTATTTTTCATTATAGGAAAAATTGCTGATTGTAGAAACAAATATTTAGTGGTTGCCTATGGGTGTGTCTGTGTCTTGCAAATTCATGCCAATACATATTAAAGTTTCCATGTTTCTGCAATTTTCATGTCAGCAAGTAAGAATCATTGATTTATATAATCATTACAACTGTGAATCTGTATTTCCTTTATCAAAAAAACCCAAAAAACTGGGGATACAACGCAAGTCTTTATTTTATACTAGCTCTCACATTCATGGACCCCCAAAGCCTGTCTCATGAAACCCCCTCTTCTGCCTTCTTGGGCACTTTTAATCATAGCAGCTGATAAAAGCAACAAAAGTGCTTTCATTTTATAATCATGGAAAGGAGTAGGGAACTAAAAGACCCCAGAAAATGTAGACTTTTTTTTTTTTTTTTTTGCTTTTCTTTGCGAGCAACAATACTACCACTAGATATATTACTACTTTTATCAACATATCTTACTAGAGTTAATGCTGGACAAAGCAAGAGCTGCTATCCCTATCAGGCCTGCTAAGAAAAGGGGGTGAAGATCTTTTGAAATTCAGCTATGGCAAAACTTCAGAGTTTGTCTCTGGAGAGAGAAGGATGCAATTAATTTCATAGTGAATGTAGGTTTGGCAAAGGCAATGTGGTGCCTCCCGAATTATGTTAAAGGCTTATAAACAAAGACTTAGATGTAAAAAATTAAACTGTATTAGCAAGTACTGTATTAGCAACTGTTCAGACAAAGCTGGATGTAGTCAGTTTATACCAAATTATCCTTTTGGTAGTAAGATAATATTTCATTTTAAAAAGCTAAGTGTTAGTGCTCTACTGTATTGTAGTGCTTAGTATATTATTCATTTTAATTCTAAAGTTATTTGTGTGCTAGTGTAAAAAAATTAGATATTATTTTTGAAATGTCTGTAACATATGTGAGGGAAAAAGCACCACAGAAGAGGAGAAATGTTAATGACTTTTCCTTTTTAGTGTCTGCCGCTATCACTTTTATCTACATGTATGCAAACAATGTGATATCTTTCAGTACTATAAAATCCTAAAAATTTGTACTTTGGATGGACTTCTTAAGAAAAATAATTCAGAGTTTTCTATCAATTATTAGATCTGATTTTCCTCCTGTGTAAACCAAACAATTCCAAGTATATGAAATAATACAAGGTACTATTTTGAGAATATGGGGGGATATGTTATCTTTGAAAAAAAATAATTTTACTTTCAAAAATTACTGATACTGGTGTTAACCCAAATGGCATATAAATGTATGCTGTTAAGTCATTGACAGATCAAATGTAAACTGGAATGTAGTTAGCAGACTATCTAAAAAGACTACAGTTCCTTCCATTTTTGTCGTACCTCTTCTCCCACTAATGTCTGTATTGCTACCACCTTAGTAGCTGAAGTGGTGTCAGAGAAAAGGAGAGCTTTCAATAAGTTCATTCTACAGCTTTTTAAAATCTATCTTCAGTAACTTTTTCATATGTGATGCCAAGGTGATAAGGTCTAACATCTTATGACCTGCCATCAATAGGGTCAGCGGACTGCATCACATCATGAGAAGGATTCTTAGCTCACGTTTGATACAATGCATTATCAATCTTCCTTTTAATGGTTCCCAAGCTATTGGGCCCTATACTTCTCACTAGTAGGAGAATTAATGCTGCCTATCATCCATCTCATACCATTTTAATTTAAGAAAGAAATTCTATGTTATTTCAACATAATGTAATGTTATATAATATAATTGGAAGCTGCTTGAAACTGAGTAGAGTCTCAGAACTTCAGAAGTAATCCCAGCAGACAGTAAAAGTATGAAGGTCATAATGAATTTCTGGATATGTGGAAATTATCTTTTGCACAGTGGAATAAAAAAAGAGGAAATCTGGCACACAGGGGTTCTGTTTTAAGTCCAGTATAGCAGGGAATCTGATTCTACCAATGAAATGGAAAGGATGAAAGTAGTATGAAAGGAAGTTTCTGTAGAGCAGTTGATGTTCAAAAAACAGTCCTTTTAGCACCACTGTGTAACTCCTATCTAGGCTTTCAGGCTACCTTTTAGTCAGTGAAGTGACCTTGGTCTGTTATCATAGTTATTAATGTGACTATAAAACAAGCATCAGAAATTTTAAGTGTTGGCATAGGTGTAATTGTGATAGGGTTGGTTTTATTTCCTCGGGAGTTTTAAATTCTGCCTTCTCTGTGGAAGACTCAAGAATTTATCTATAATGGAATATTATTCTTTTATTTCCCAGATTGTTTCCAGTAAGTCAATCAGATCTATGGTGATGGTTCTATCCAAAAAAAAAAAACCAAAAAAAACACCCCCCCAAAAAAAAAAAACCAAAAAAAAACCAAAAACAACAAACACTGTTAGATCCTTGCCTTTGAAGGATTTGAGGGACACCTAGCCTAGGCTCTTTTTACCTTCACTTTTAAAACCTCCAATACTATAATGAACATCAGTACTTTTCCAATTATTAATTATGATTTTATATAGTTTTTCTTTTGCAAAGTGAACGTGAAAGTGACAGTTAATATCGGCTTGGATTGTGTAAACAGTGTGAGCTTGTAGCCTCACAGGACTTGCCAGGAATTTAGTTTGGGTATGAATCTTAAAGTAAGGAGGTGCTCCCTCTGAACTAACATTTGTCCAAATGAACACTATGAAGTTCCTGAAAGAACAAGATCCTGAAAGTAATTAATGAAATAGCATAAGAGAACTGTTAAAATAATGAGAGTAGTATCATCCACTTAGCTTTTGTATGTCTGTATGCTGCTGAGAAAAATCACTAAAATTTGGCTGCCTTTTAAAAAGTAAATGAGTAGCAGTTCTCTTTCTATAAATATATGCTTTAAAGAAACTCAAGTTTTACAGTCCAGTTCAGTGCATTTGCTAAAACTGTCTCATGAACAATGTAGATCAAACTAGGTTTTCAGAAGTCAGAACAAATAGATAGCCCAAAAATATAGAAAGTTACTTATGGTTGAAAAGGATAAGCCTCTATTAGTTCATCTATTAATAGACCCCAAAAACACATTCGTATGTGACACAGCATTATTTATAATGCACACAGTATAAACAGTATTTCTAGAATGCTTTAGAGAGAATACAAGAAACTGATTTTTTGTATTGTCAGAGTTCTCTGTGTTGTTTAAAAGGGTTTTTAATTTGTTTTTGTTTGTTTTAATTTTTTTAAAATTAATTTCAAGATATGGCTCCTTTAGGAGCTCCGCTACCTGTGAGAGCAAATTAAAACCTTTTCATTTTATTGGTAACATAACCTTTTGATATTACTCATAATAAACTTTTTTTATACTGCTAACTTCAGTCTCTGGGTTTGTTTTTTGGGGTTTTTATTTTCTTTTTCCTTGAAAATTCATAAACAATTTGGGTTCAGCTCATTGTTTACACCAGAAAAGGTGTAAAATTTTTTGTCTTTATCTGCCTCACATCTAACCTTCAAAATAAAGAGTTAAGCACCCCACTTTGATTTGTAATGAAACCCACAATCCACCTCAGTTCCATAAACACTTACATTAAAGTTGTCATTTAGAAGGCAACAGTGATTCCCACTTTGACCTCAGAATTTGAATTCTGTGCTTTAACAATCTGGCCTAATGAAACATGTTTCATAAATACCTATTCTTTGTAGAAGTAATTCTTTAAAAGACAAGTGAAAATACTTGCATTAACTCATTCTTCTGAAGAAACATTCAAACATTCATTGCAGAAGGATAATGAATTTTGTGAAGGTGCAGGAAAAAGAAGCATCATGAAGAAGAAAGAAAATGTCAGTGTATATTTAGAACAGACTCATGCATTGAAAGAATAAGTTTAGAAAGGAAAGACATCATCTTTTTCATCCAAAACACAATCCAAGAAACAAAGTCTGTAGAGAGTGAAGCCCAAGTAATTGCATTAGAAAAAGCATCATTAGCTTATGTTAATTTACCATAGCCTGATGAATACAGAAAGCATGACCGTTTTTTCCAGTTCATAACTCATTTGTTAATTAAAGTGTTCAGAATACCTAATTGGATTATTTCATATATATATAGTTGGAGAAGAGGAAAAAAAAACCCATTGTGTTATCAAACTTTACAATTATTTTCTTACAGCAATCATTTGCAGAGGCAGCAGTTCCAAGCCCAACCAGAGACATAAGGCAAATAGGCAGCTTTCTTGGGCAACAGGGACAGGGACAGCAGATCACCCTGGCTTTTCAGAGCAGCTAGCTTTTTTCAGATAAAATTCAGCTTAGTTCATTACGTGTTTCTGATGCTAACAAGCAGCAGGGTTTGGCAGCAAGGTGGCTGTGCTTGTGGCAGAGAGGAGGCAGCCTCACAGAGAGCCAGACTGGATACATATATCACAAATATACTTTTCCCATATCCTTCTGGCACCAGTGCAGTTCTAGCTGTTTATGCCCAAAGAAGCTAAATTCTGAGCTTTCAACTACTTTGGGAGTTTAATTTAACAGTTTCTCAAACAGCATTGAGACAATAAGTAAATAGTTAAGACATCTCTTTTGGTGTTCTTACTGGCTTAATCTTGAAAATGCAGACCTGATTATCTCTCTGGCTCTTCTCAGAATACTGCCATCGTTTAGGTCAAGCTGGAAATTAAACCTGGAAAAGAGGTTATGGAGAGACCTTATAGCAATCTTTGAGTAGCTGAACAAAGCCCACAAGAAAGGAAGAGAGTGACTATTTACAATTGCAAGTAATAACAGAACAAAGTGGAAATGTCTCTAAACTGAAATTAAGTATGTTTATATTGCATATTAAGGAAAAATTCTTCCCTGTGAGGGTGGTGAGGGAGTGGAACAGGTTCCCCGAGAAGCTTCAAATGCCCCTTCACTGGAAGTGTGTAAGGCCAAGCTGGATGAAGCACTGAGCAGTGAAAGGCATCCGTGCACATGACAGAACGTTTGGGAGCTATGTGACCCTTAAGGTCCCCTTCAACCCAAACTATTCTGTGATTCTATTTTAAAAAACTGGCACACTGCAATTAAATTGTTGACCTAATATAAATGGAGATTTGTCTGAAATATGCGTGATAATGACATATTAGAGTCCAGCTAGGTGCCCCTTGAAATCAATCCCTCACAAGGAACCTGTCTACACCAGAGTTGGCACACTGAGCAAGTAAGTTGGAAAACTTCATCTTCCTTAGACATTGGGGTTATTTTGTACAGGACTATTAAAAACAAAACAAAACAAAACAAAAAAACAAACAAAACAAAACAAAACAAACAAAAAAACTTTCAACAAAACTTACTATAGGAAAACTTGGCCAACCTTTTTTGACATGTCTGGTATACTTAGAAGCAGCAGAGACTGAGAGTTTAGATATCCTAGATGGTTTTATCTACAGATACTTCAGACTTACATACAGAGTTGTGTAAGTACAGAGCTCTGGAATTAAGGCAAAGATGTGAAGTGATGTACAGAAGATGCACTGTCAGCTTTTCCCAAGGTCAGTGCCTCCTGCCAGATGCTGTGAGTGTTTCACCCTCTCCTGTACACAAAGCTCAGGTTTTCCTTACACAGATGGGTGTAGTGCAACTGATAGATTGCTCCTTTGAGCATTTGAGCCAGAGTATTTCCTTTCCCAAATAAGTCATAAACAAGCATAAATGCAGGTAGAAATGGGAGCTATTTGGCTACCATTATAACCTCCCACTACACTTATATACTGAAAGAGAAAAAAGAAATAATGTGATAAAATGAGGCTATTTGTTGCAGGATGGGAGAGTGCAGCTATTAGTCATGTTTTAGCTTTCACAATGAGATTATTCACAAGAAAATCTGAGCTGCACAGTTAGAGACACAACATTGATACTTGCTTTTCTATATGTAAGTTACTACATCAATCATGAAAAAAATTTCTGCATCTTGAAGGGTCTGACTTAGCATCCAGTCTCATGTCCTATATGTGCTTGTGGTTTTCTCTCACTTAGATGAAACTAATTTTTAACTCTTTTTGTGCGTAAAACTCACTTCAACATTGATAAAAATGGACCTCATTTGAATACATATATCAATTTTTACCAATCAAAATAATTTTCTTTAGAAAGCTTCAGCTTTACACTGCCCTTCTACAGTGTAGTAAAGGTGGAAAGGAAAGGGATGAATGACAATTCAGGAGTATTGTATAGATATCCCTCAGAGCTTTTTGAGCAAGACAAAATATTTACTTTGAGTGAGAGAGAATCATTTTACTTTATTAGGTTATTGCTGTAACTGAGATTTGAGAAAGCTCCACTAGACTTGCTGTTTACAAGTAGAGAAGGGCTGGCATGAGATATGTTGGTCAGAAGCCATCTGGGGTACAGTGATCATGAAATAGTGAAAGTCTTAATATATGGTGAAACAAGATGGGGCATCAACAAAACTTCTACACTAGACTTCCAAAGGGCAGACTTTTGTTTATTCAAGAGACTGATTTGGAGAGTACTCTCAAAAACAAAAGCGTGCAGGACAGATGGATATACCTGCCAATCTTGAGAGTGCAGGAGCAGGCCACCCATATGGGCTGAAACACAAGTCAATGGGGGAAACAACTGGCTTGGATTTGCAGGGAGCTTTTTTAAAACTCAGGGGAAAAAAGAGGTTGCATCACCTTTGGAAAAAGGGGCAAGCAAGAAGTGTTTAGGATGTTGTTAAGTCATGTAAAAAGAAAATTAGAGAGGCAAAAGCTCAATTAGAACTTAACCTGACCACTTCTAAGAAGGATAATAAAAAATGTTTCTGTAAATACATTGATAGCAAAAGGAGGGACAAGGAAAACTTTCATTCTTTTTTGGACACAAGAGGAATATATTTGCCAGAGATGAAGAAAGGGCTGAGGTACTTAACACCTTCTTTGTCTCAATTTACAACAATAAGAGACATCAACCTCAGGACAACAGGCCTTCTGAGCTGGTCAATGAAGACAAGGAACAGAATAACCCCCTGTAATCCAGGAGGAAATAGTTAGTGGCCTGCTGAGTCACTTACATGTTTGTAAGTGAATGGAAACAGATGAGATCTATCCTAGACCTAGGAGTGAGCTGTCAGAAGAGCTCACTGAGCTACTGTCCATCATTTATCATCAGTCCTGGCTCACTGGGGAGGTCCCAGATGACTGGAAGCTGGCCAGTGTGACACCCATCTGTAAGAAATGATGAAAGGAGGTCTGAGAAACTTCAGACCTGTCAGCCTGACCTTGGTGCCTGGAAAAATTATGGAACAGATTATCTTGAGTGCAATCACACAGGACCTACAGGATGACCTGATCCAGACAGCATGGATTTAAGATGGATATCTGCCTGACCACCTGGCATCCTTTTATGACCAGGTGACCTGCTGATGGATGTGGGGAAAGCAGTGGGTGTTGTCTACCTGGACTTCAGCAAGGCTTTTGACACTGTCTCCCACAGCATATTCCTGGAAGAGCTGCAGCCCATGGCTCAGACAAGAGCACTCTTTGCTGGGTTAGGAACTGGCTGGATGGCTGGGCCCAGAGAGTGGTGGTGAATGGTGCTGCATCCAGCTAGTGGCCAGTCACCAGTGGTGCCTCTCAGGGGTCTCCTCATTTGACACCAAACTGGGTGCAAGTATCAATCTTCTGGAGGGTAGGAGGGCTCTGCAGAGAGACCTGCAATGGTTGGATGGATGGGCAGGGTCCAGTAGGATGAAGTTTAATGAGTCCAAGTTCCAAGTCCTGCATTTCAGCCACAACCAACCCCCTGCAGCACTACAGGCTGGGGACAGTGTGGCTGGACAGTGCCCAGGCGGAAATGCACCTGGGGATACTGGTCGAGAGCCAGCTGAACATGAGTCAGCAGTGTGCCCTGGTGGCCAAGAAGGCCAACGGCATGCTGACCTCTATCAGGAACAGTGCGGCCAGCAGGTCCAGGGAGGTCATTCTTCCCCTGTGCTTGGCACTGGTGAGGCTGCATTTCGAGTGCAGTGTCCAGTCCTGGGGCCTCCAATTTAAGAAAGACATTGAGATGCTAAAACACGTCCAGAATAGGGCAACAAGGCTGGTGAAGAATCTGGAACACAAGTCCTGTGAGGAACAGTTGAGGGAGCTGGGGTTCTTGGCCTGGAGGAGACTCAAGGGAGACCTCATTACTCTCTACAAGTGCCTGAAAGGAGGCTGCAGTCAAGCATAGATCAGTCTGTTCTCTCAGGTAACCAGTAAGAAGATAAGAGATAATAATAACAGATGAGAAGATAAGACATAAGATAATAACACTTTTAGGCTTTCAATTAAGAAGTAGTTGTTTACAGAAAGGGATAATTGGGCATTGGAATGGGCTTCCTAGGGAGGTGGTGGAATCACTGCTCCAGTGGTGTTTAAGACTGGATGCGGTACTTAGCGCCATGATCTAGTTGACAAGCCAGTGTTGAGTCATAGTTTGGACTTGATGACATCAAAGGGCTTTTCCACCCTAGTTGGTTTTGTGATTGTCAGGTTACTATAACACTGCAAGGTAGCTGGTGTAATTAAGAAAGAACTCCATTTTGCTGACACAAATAGATGACATAGATATACCTATAGATAAAATAAAGTTATACTCTTGTTTTTGTTATCTGCATGAAGATTTGTTGTGCTGGAGTTCAGCTAAGGACCAAACAAAACTTGGAAAAAGATTTTAATAGTGATTTATGCCTTTCCTCCTGCTATCTTCACTGGTTTTTGTCTTTTGCAATGATCCAATTTTTTTTTGCTCTGATATATAGTTCACATAGGAAAATATTGTTCTATATCGAATATCTCTGGGAGTTTGTCAGCCAGCTAAGAAACAAATGAATATCAACAATGAATTAATTTCTTTTCAGAGCCCTAAACTTTTCTGACTTCTTCTAGAACAGATTTTCATTTCTTTTAGGATGGACTTATATTCTTTATTACAAAATTTGTTTGAATGGTCAATTTTCAAAGTTATTCAATGTTAGATAAATTGTCTGGGCTGTGAATCATGGGTCTGTATAATATGATAAGCAATAGGGAAAAAGAATTAAAAGCTAGCTTGCTTGAAATCTGCTTTTTGAATAGTTGTCTTTAGATGTCTTTGCTTTTCAGTATTGACTACCATAAAATTTAGCATTTCTGCTGGGCTTTTAGAAACTCAGGTTCCAGTGAGGTAATTTTGCTTTAGTTAAGAAAATTGTCAGAAATTATTTGATTTTTGTAAGGATCAAAGGGTGCTCTGGTATTTAAAAGTATGCACTTGATCATGTCTATTATTATATAATATTTATAGATCAGGAATAAGTTATAGATAACCTTGTCTTCCTAGTTTTTGCTAGTATAGACTGTATGATATGATGATGGATCAGTTTTAAAGGTATAACCACGTGACATTGAGTAATGTTGTAAAAAGATAAGTAAACAAGATTATTGCTTGGTGAAAGAGGCAGTGTGCTTTTGCTGAGATGGAAAGCTTGGGTATTGCATAGTGCTGTACTGAGATGACTTTAGCTGACATTCTGCCAAATGTTGAACATATAGAAACTAGATGTTTCTTTTAAGAGCCAAAATATATACAGCAGGAGGCGGTATTTGAACTGCTTTACTTTCTTCGGTGTAAAGAAGCTGTCTGTTTTCTATGGTAGAAAATAAAATCCCCAGCAAAAGCCAGTGCTGGAATATTTTGGAATATCTGGAATGACGTGTTGACTTTAGAAACTGGTCAGCAACATCCCCCATAACACATTTTGAATAAATTGTGGTGATTGTTTCCTATATATATTAGTTTCCAGGTAGGTTTTTTTGGTTTTTTGTTGTTTTTTGGTTTTTTTTTTTCCTGAGGGGAGGAGATGTTCTTTCTTTTATAATTGCAATTAACTAGTTTCTAAATTAGGCTAAAGTGCTAAGCTATCAAGAAGAAAAAGTTGAATGCTAAGTTTTTAAAATAACAGGTTTTGAAAAATCAGAGAAGCTGTTAATTATAAGCCTAATTATTGTGAGCCACCTCTAAAAGTTGCTTTAATAAACTTCTGTTTTCTAGGCAAAATCAAATTCTGCATATTATGCACAGACTATATGATGTTAAGCACAGTGGTGAGGCTGCTTTAGCTTTTGCCTTATTTTGAAACAGCAAATAAAGTGTAATTCAGGTAAGGCAGAAACCAATATATGGACCAACAATGACTGTTTGGTGAGCCTTTTCCAAAGTCATCTGGAAAGGAGTTCCATACTTAGGGATCAAAGCAGACACCCCAGAAACTGGGTAGCAATTGGCAAAAAAATATTTTTATACACTTCAGTTCTCAGGTTTCCACTAGACTTTAATTAAGAAATTGTATTGAGCCTCACACAGGGAATGTTTTTTTTTCTGCAGTTGGAGCAGAGGCTGGAGCACCTTGTTTACAAATAGGTGGTAATGGACACCCTTTGAGAAAAAGCTGCCAGTTTACCAGCTCACTAGGTGTGATATGGCAATTCCTGTGCTCTTATCTTGTTCCTTTACAGCTAGTCCCTCCATGAGGCTGGAGTCACAATGACCGGGTTTGCTGGGGAAATCTACAGGCTTATCCAATTTTATGGATGATTGCAACACTTTCAGCCTCTCAGACTCATCTACAAAGGCAAGGAAATTTAAAAGAACAGGGGAAGTTGATGGCAAATAAGAAAAAAGACAGGAGAGATCTCAAAGTAAATTGATTTAACCTATTGGCATAGGTCCAGAGCTTATTGAGAAAGAAAAAAAAGAAAAAAAAAAAAAAAAAGAGTTGTGATTATGAGGTAAAAAAGTACATATAAATTCCAAAGTTAGCAGAGATAACAAAATGACATAAAATAGTCCTTTGGTTTGACAAGAGCATTGGGTGTTATCAGAATCGTTAATCCATATCAGTTCTAGTCACCTGAAAAGAGCTGTTCCCTTTTCTCTCCATCTTCTATTCCCTGAAAAGAGAAGTTTTCTCATTTTAAGGCCTTTGTCAATGGCAAGCTTTTCTTTTTCTTGTTTAGAAGGTTGTGACTTTTTTTTAGCTGGTGCATAACAGCAAAAATAGATTGTCTCCATAGTCTAACATGCCTCATGAAACACAGCTGAAAGCTTAGCTATAAAAGTGCTTACAATTATTTCAGAGACTTACCATATATCCCATTACAAGCAAGAAAATTGAAGGCTGTAATCATGGCTTTTATCTTGCAAATTTTCCCTAAGAACTTTAAAGATGTCTAAATATTTCAGCTAAGGAGCAGGATGCTGTTGATCAGAGCAATAAAATGCATTGTAAGATTTCAGCTTTCTGTCAAGGTGCTAGAATGTACTACAGGAAATAATTTAATGATGTCCTTTATTGCCTATAACAATTAAAAATTGACTGGTTTATTTACAAAATTTTCAATTAAATATAGGCATTATCTTTTCATAACACTGAATGCTCATTGTTAGTATTTTGCAGAAAGCCTTTGCCCAGCAGAGGTGGGCAAAGTATTCTGCTTTCTCCTTGTGTATCAGACAAATGTTAATTCCATCTTATGATACAGAAATCTGCAAAGCCCATAATAATGTCACAAAAGATGCTGATAGCATAATTTAAAAAATAATGTTAATACTGGAAATATAATATAGGCTGCTTTTCAGATGATTTTAAACTATCAAAAGTACCAGCCAAAAAAAAAAATATTTTTAATGCATTGAATGTGGAGTCTATAAAAGATTTAATTCAAAAAAATATGCCTAGATTTAGTTTTGTTGATCAATAGTAGTAGTATTAGTAAGCATTGAAAGAGTTTTAAGTAATGAGTATATGGAACTGTCTGACAAAATTATGTTTAAAATAGACTCCCATTTCCTACTCCACACAGAAGAAAATGAAATAATTTGAAGATGAAAAAATTGTGTTTTGGCAAACTGAATAGGAATGAGCTAAACTGTAGACAACTGTATGAAACTGGAAAGAGGAGAAAAGACAGATTTGTAAATGTATATTAGAAAACTTAGCCCCAAAATTTAGTTAATTTTCCAGGTAAGTTTAGAACAGAAATCCTTTTGTGTTCCTAATATTAATGGAGAGAGTGTCAGTCTTTTTTCTTCATAATTTACATGGAAACATAAGGTAGGAATAACATGAATTCAGATCTGTTCAAAAAAAGATGCATTTATATGCAGTGGCTACAGAGCTAATTCAGAAAATAGCACTCAACAAATTAGGACACATTAAAATGTAGCTGTCACAGCACTGTCTGGTTCAAATTGAAAGGATAAGTTGCACTGTGGATAGCACTAGTGAAGGAAGATTATGTAAAAAACAGGATCATTTTTGTTTGTTCCTAAAGGGACCCTCAGGCCAAAGAGTTTATAAATGTCTTTCCTGGATTTTATTAAGCTAATGTACCATGTCTGCATTTGATTTCTTTTCGCTCCCAGAGGGATTATATTGTTCTTTTTAACTATATTTGCTTGAAAGTATATAATGTGCTTCTACAATATAGAGTTGAGCATCTGAGCATCAAAGTTCCCTTTGCCAGATAGATCAAGCTATAAAATGAAGTTCAACAATTTATCTAAGAATTCCTTTGAAAGAAGAGCTCATGCCGAATAAAAGAGGCAAACTCCAATTGATAAAACGAACCTTTAATAATAATTATCCCCCTATAAAAAGAAGGATTTTTTAAATTAAATTATTC
>VWZN01001918.1:4444-16230 GCA_013396955.1 Regulus satrapa
ACCAGCAAAGCTGGGAATGCAATTAAGATTTTGTACATTTAAGAGAATGTGTGTCTGGTCGTTACCTGTCAGCAGCTGCCTACAGACAAGGTCCTTTCCTTATCCGTGACTCATGGGTCACCTCTGCCCTTGCTTATTTGAGAAGTGAACAGCCAACCCTCCAAAAACACAGCCTGACAGCCTTCCTGAGATGTGAGAGGACATTAATTGGGCTTCATACGCAAAAAGGACTGCTTGGGGACTGAGGAACAAAATGAAAAAAAAAAAACAACCCACAGAATTTTGGATTTACACCTAAATTTATCGATGCTGTTTTCCTAAGTTACGTGATTCCGTAACCATAACAGCCTTTAAATGTAATTTGTTGCCTGGTTCTCTCTCTCACACAGACACAGAAGCAGACACACACACACACACACACACACACACACACACATGCTGCTGCTTATCTTGCTACCTACCACCAAGAGTACAGAATTGTCACGGAATCAGGGAACGGCTTGAGCTGGAAGGGAACTTAAAGATCATCTCTGTGACATGACATTGTTCTATTATTACTGCCACTGTTCGTATTGCGTTTGCACTGGAACACACCGGTCCAGAACCAAATCCTGTCATGCTTAGTGCCATGCATGCAGATATTTTTCAGAGGCAGGCACAGGGATTTTCCAATTCACGTCTCAGCTGGAAGACAGTGGATATCAAAAGCAGGCCAACGTGGGGAGTGGGGCAGCAAGGAAACAAATGGATTTTTTTCAGGGAATTACAAGCCTCTGCTTAGCCCTGCCTCACTGCTGACAGACTGGTAGGATTTTCAGGCATGGAGGAAGCGGGGAGTCTTAGGGAGGGATTTAGAGGATGGGGAAACAGCTCCATGAATTTTGAAAGGTGGGGGATTTAGTCTCTGTGCAGTGAGCAGCATGAAGAAAAGGCAGGGGTATTAAGGAGTGCAAAGAGAAGGGTGTCTGATGCTGCTGCTACAGCAGAGAACAGGCAGGAGCAGCTCACTACATACAGGTGTGGAAAGAGGGAGGGAGACCCAAGACACACAAACTCCTGCAGGCACAGAGTAGGGGTTTGCCCCCATGGACTTGCACGGATGTGTCTCCTTCGGACCAGAAAAAACGGTGCCACCAGAAATTTTCCAGAGTGGGAATACAGCTAACACCAAAAGACCAGGGATGGCTGACATGTGCCCACAGCTTTGGAACCAGGTCTGGATTCCACCTCTCTTAAGAGAAACGTCAGCCAAAGAGCCCTTCTGGGGACGAAGAGGAGGAGCTGCAGTGGTGGCCGAAGTCTGACCGCCTCTGTGGCAGAGATTTTCCCTCAGGGCTATGCACCGTGGGTCTGTGTGGGGCAGCCTCACCTTCCTGCGCCTGGCCCAAGGCTCTCTTTTGATAGGTGTCATATAGAGGAGGTGACATGAGTGTTTTGGTGTCCCCACGTGTCCCAGTGGGGCCAGACCTTCCATCAGCAGCTTCCCCCGGGGATGGTGGCCCCATCTAAGCCTGGAGACAGGCTGCAGCCTGGGGGTTCAGCAGCAGTTAGCAAAGGGCACGGGAGCTAGAGCAGGCTGGCCAGATCCAGGGATCACACTGATCCCTCTTGGAGCCAGATCCCAGCCCAGCCTGATCCCTGTAACCACACCTGAACGAGAAGGACAGCTAGATGAGCCTGGTGTCACACCAGGGGTCATGGGTGCCCGGAAAGTCGCAGCACTCCGTTTAAAGATTAAATAGATGGTTTCTCTCTCCAGGCTGTAAAAGTGGGTGGGTAAAAACCAAATCACAGGCCTGGTGGCTCTGGAGGCTGCTGCCTGTCCAATAATGTTAGTGCTAGCAAGTTGGAGTCATGCAGATAATAGGAAACCATGTGCAGAAGGTTAGGTGTCGGAATAAGGTCTAGGATTATTAGTGAGTCAGAAGGATTGGGAAACCTTTGTAAAAATAACCAGAATTCCCCCTCCTGTATTATTTTCCCATGACTCACCCTGCAGAAAAGAGGCAATATGAAAAATAAGTAAGTCTCTGCAGTAAATTTTTAACACAACACGTCACAGAGAAAAGGTACACGTATCTATGCTTTTCCTCCATTAAAAACCTAATTTTTCATGCATTTTCTAATACTTTTGTGGTATGAGTTCACAGTCCAGCACATTGGTGGAGAAAATGAAGTGCAACATGTCATTCCATCCACTCACTAGCACACATCCCCCCAAGTCCTTTATCCCCTTTTCTCTCCAGAAGAAAGCTGCAAATGGAAGAAGCTCTGGCGCTGAGCTGGGGGGGAGGGGGGGCTGCGTTGTCAAAGGAGAAGCATCAGAAATGGAAATCCTCTCTTCAGAGATGGCAGACTCTGGCTGGGCACGCGTTTTGCTTGTAAGAAATGTAATTAATGCACATCGGGCCGGTCAAATCCACTGTAGAAATCTTGTCAGAGCTGCAGTTTGCCACTGTGACTTTTTCCACCACCACAGGTGTCCTGAGGTCTTTGGAGGAGTAATTTGACGTGCAGCGCCTGGCACAACAGCAACGGAGAAAAACAAATAACTGGGTGTCTGACCAGCATGAGGAGCTGTTGGTATCTTGAAGCCAAGTCAATTAATAACTTGAATGTAATTTATGGCAGTACAGAATGGATAGCTGGGATAGAGCCGATTGGTAATTTAATTAATTATGGAGGTGACATATTCCTTTTCCCCTTAATCTTCTGCCTTTTAAAAAACCACATCCTATAACTTCATCACCCTAATTCATTTTGGCTAGATGCATTCAAACTAAAAGTGAGCAATTTTTTTTTTTGCTTGAAGAGACTCCTCAAATCATATAATTTACGCTCTCTTTATAGAAATAAGCACCACAAAGGAAGTCCCTCTTTTTGTGACTTCAGGTCATTGAAAACAATGAAAGCGTTGGCATTATTGAAGAATCAGGGGCTTGCTTAATTTACCTCTATAAAATTTGAATACACATCTATATAATTACATCTATGTATGTATATATCTATATATACAGATATAGGTATAGCTATAGATACAGATATAGGTCTAGGCAGAAATATATTAAAAAAAAATCTGGAGGAGAGGAGAATCATTTGGACCAGATATAAAACAAACCAAAACGTCACTGCCCTAAATTGCTACTACCCAAACACCCACCCTAGTGATTCTCCAGCCACTGTTATCCCATCCAGCCCTAGGCCGATGGGGGAGCCTGGGGAAAGACCCCAAGAAGCCCCCCTGGGGCATGGCAGGCTGTTCCCGTGGGCTGCCTGATCACTCTTGGCTCAAGCTGGAATTCATCCCTGCACACATTCCCATGGCAACCCTGGCTTCTCTCTTCTCCCCTGACACTCACCTCCGGAGGACGCTTATTGCCATGCTGATGGCAACCAGCAGCAGGAGGCTTCCACTGAGAGACACCATGACAATGGCATAGGTGGAGGGTGGTGAACCTTGGAGAGAAGTCACAGGTGAGTTTTGCCAGAAAACAGCTGCAGGAAACACAGCCTTCTGTGGAATTACAGGTTGCTATGGGTGGAAAATGCTGACAGTCCTTCTGCTCAAACCATGAGTGGAGTGAAAGGGGGTGACCAGCTCTGTGTTAAAAGGGTGTTCCTGGAAACTTTTTTGGTTTTTTTTTTTTTTATTTTTCCCAAAACCGTGACAGTTCAGTTAAATAACTTGTGTGTCTTTGCCTACCAAAAAAACAAAGCAAAACTGCTTTTCAGGGCTGAAGACTGAAATGCAGCCCTGTGGATCTCAGGATGGGAAAGTCTGCCCTGCACTGTTAGACCACAAAGTTGTTTCACATGTTATCCACCTATTTATAGTAAAGCAGGATCGTGGATCTGCCTGTCTAGTCAGCACTTTCCATCCACTCCCACCCTTTTCAATATGTTTCCACCATTTTTCACTCTTGTATATAATTCCAAATTTAAAGGAAGGAAGGCTGGCTTACATCCCTGCCTCCAAAGCTCCCACTCTTTTCTGCTGCAACCTCTCCTTTTAGTTCCACCGTTCTTTCCACCCTAAACCCCAGGAGAAGCATGTTTACCCCCTGTGATTCATCCACTCCTTTTGAGCCCACTCACCCTGTATCTACATAACCTGACAGACTTGGTAACATGCTCAGCAGTGTCAACACTCAAATGAACACTGCAAAACTGATTTAAAGGGCTGATGGAAACAAACAAAAGAGCAAAACACCTTCTTCCTGGAAAGTCACAGAGTTGTACAAATCTTCACCACCAGCATGGGCCATCCTGAAAAATTAAGCACAGAGAAAATCAGATCCCAGCTTAATGTTCAGAACTGGCACATACAGTTCAGATTCCTTTATGACACCTGAGTATTTCACTGTCTCTAATGTGGATTATCTTTAACTGGAGATTAAAGCAAGATGTTTTAGGGGACAGATCCAAAAGAAAAAGTTAATCCACACAAAAACCCCTGAATGCTTCTGTTAAGGCAATGATATTTCACTGTCTTGAGTCTGACTTCATATTTATCCATGGCACCTAATCTTTATAGAATCCCAGAATCCCAGAATGGTCTGTGTTGGAGGGGATCTTAAAGCCCACCCAGTCACACCCCCTGCCATTGGCAGAACACCTTCCACTGTCCCAGGCTGCTCCAAGCTCTGTCCAACCTGGCCTTGGACGCTTCCAGGGATGGAATTTTGGCATGAACAAACAACCCAACAACACTGACAACATGTTCTGGTATCTAGCAGGTACTTTTATCTAATCCCAGCCAAATTGCTCTGGGACACAGAGCCTATTTTTTTTACTGTTTTCAGAAGTGGTAGCTAAGTAAACTGTCCAGGCTTTGCCTATTGTCTGTCAGTGCATGTGAATAAAATGAAATGTCAGCCCAGAATCTGCTCCAGGATATCATGGTGAAATTTCCCCTGGAAAAATTCTTCCTGTCCCCAAAGGAGAGCTGGGCTGAGTGTTACTGAGAATGGAAAATCAACTTCCTTACTAGAGAGTCCTCCAACCCCTCAGGACACTCAATCTTTTTGTCCCATCTGTAAGAGATGTCCTAAAAGAAACCTCAGTGTCACCCTTGTGCTTAAAAAGAAGTCAAGAGACTATACAATGGAAATAAAAATATAAAGCAAAATTAGATTACAAATTTGTGGATTACCTTGTGATTGCTGAAGATCCCTGTGTCAGCATCACCCTGCTCAAACCTTGCCTGCAAGTAAAGCTGGTCTGAAGGGGTTCAGACTAATTGCTCCCTTTATTTGCCTCTGTTGATTGCTTCCTTTTCTCTGTGGTTTTTATAGGGCAGGATAATCTCTTCCGTGTGTAGACAATCAATAAAGTGTGGAGGTGGATCAAACAGAGGCTTTACTCACCATCCTTTGGATAAGCAGTTATTTTCACAGTCCTTCTGGTGGAGCAAGAGGCACAGCTGGCCCCCACCCAGGAGCCTGACAGGGCTCCCAAGGAGCACGGGGCCCCCTCTGATGTGCATGAACTCCTCCAGCAAAACTCTCTCTGTAGCTGGTGCCCAGGACTTGCTGCTGTGAGAAAGCTCCTGTGTCCCAGGAGGGCTGCCTTTGGGTCTTCTCCAGAAAGCTGGATGGAGAGGGCAGGTTTGGGCACTCTCCAGGCAAGGGAAACCCACCAGCTGCACCAAATCTGAGCTCTGTCCTTGCTGCGTGTGTGTTGCACACTCTGACCTGTCTCTCTGCACTGAAAGGAGCCAGGCAGGAGTTTAAGGAGATGTTGCTGAGCTGTGAAATGGAGATGGCCATTTCAGAGCTTCAAGAGTGCTTCACTTTGGTGTTTCCTGCAGCCTGTCGTCACTGCACCCAGGGCAGGGGGACAACATGACTTCATCTCCAAGGCACCTACCCCTTCCCATGCCTTTTTGAAGGAGGTCACATCTGCACGGCTCTGGACCTCGTTCTGCTCTTGCAGAAGCCTCCTTTCCCTCTGCCAGGCTGGGGCTGAGCTGGCAGCTGCCCCGAGTTATCTCACGAAAGGCTGCGGTTGCCTGTTCTCTGTGGTCAGAGGAGGAGTGGTGCTCCAGGGTGGAGACCCTTCCTTCGTTAACGCAGGCGCAAAGAAAACATTACTAAAGTCCAGATTGCCGGGTATCTCAAAAACAATAGAGATTGACGGGTTTTTCTGCTGTGCCTAGGCAAATAGGTGCACAACAATCCCAGCTCCTCTTACGTCACAGTGACAAACAGGACCCAAGCACCTCTCCAAGTCCCCTGGAGATTGTTTGGAAGGGTTTCAGGCATCCACCACCTAGAGAATGAGCACAGCTGGAACTTTCCTCTGTGGCTCAAGAAAACAGCGAGTTAACTACGTTAAATAGATTTTACAGAGGCATGAACAGCAAAGAGCAGGCCTGCACACATATGCAGGTATCTCTTTTCTGTTTAAGCCACACATCCTCTCTTCATTTTGTCATCCATAGAGGACAACACTTGGTCTGGATGAACCTTCTCTCCCTTGTGCAGGGAATTATTGGAATTGTGTTTGGCTTTAAGCCTGAACATGCCACAAAAGAGTTCCTGAGCAGGGAGGACTTTGTGTTCAGGCAGGTGCCAGCACTCTCCTTCCTTATCAAACAAAGGGAAAGCTCAAATCAAAGCTGAGATTGCTTTGTGGAACCCATTTGTGATTTTTGAGTCTGATCCAAAGGTCACCCATGTTAATGGGAATCTCTGCAGATTTCTGTTATCCAGACTGCGTTTCTAAAGAAAAAGCTGCTAAATACCCAGCAGACCTCACTCTTGAAAGCCAATAATCATCTGCATGGTGGATCTACATGTCTTGTGCATGGCCAGTGTGAAGATGTGGTGGAAACAACTGGGATGTGTTCTTTTGAACTTTCAGAGACAATAAGGAAAAAAAGCAATGGATGCTCTCTCAATATTCCTTCAGGTGAATAGTCTTTTTTTTTTTTTTCTTTTTTAAAAAAGCATGTTAATAAATATTCCATTTTTCTTTTGTATCCTGGTGTCGCCTCACCCCAGACTCAGCTCTGTGGAGAAGCTTGAGGTCACAGTGTGGAGGAGGGAGGAGGCAGCTCTTTCCTGCAGAAACCCTTATCTCACGTGGCCTGGGTACAGTTCCACCACTGAAAACTGGCAGCACAGATAAGAACAATCCCAGTGAGACCAGGGAAGGCAGCCAAGTGAGCATAAGGCACAGGCCACAAGGGTGGGAGCTGTGTGCAAGGACAGAGCTTCTCAGCACCTCTGTAGGTTTTTCACCTGCTCTGGGACTTACTAGTGAACATTCGTCTCGCACTTTGGAGATCAAAAATTTCATATATGACGGTATGCATCAGGGATAATACTACTATAATGAAAAAAAACCCAACAAAAAAACCCAAAAAACAACCCTCTCAAAATTGCACTGAATAATCCAAGGCAGTTGGGTACAACAGTGTCAAAGTACATTTAGAATTGTAGAATCACAGAACCATATGGGTTGGAAGGGATCTTAAAAGTCCATTATAGGAAAAAGGGATTTTTTTCCCAACTCCCTGCCATGCTCATCTGGAAACTCTGTAAACTCCATGGACAACCTTCTGGAAGAAAGCAAAGCTACAGGAGACAATAGGAAAATAATAGTATGTCCTTCAGGAGCTCTCCCAACAGCTTTTCTTAGCAGAGTGCATCTGCTTGAAAAGCCATCAGGGTGAAAAGTTTTATCAAAGAGGGTCAGAGAAAACACTTCTCTTTGTTTTTGATAATTTCTCAGTGATACATCTGAAAAACACAGGTGAACTGAGTAAAAATTACTTTTTGTACACTGCAAAATTTATACCTAACCTTTGGCACAGCTGCCTCAAGGTTTTACACTACATAAAAATTATGGAATAGGAAAAATAACCCCAAGGAAATCTGAACTCTGAAAGGCACAGGAATTTACTTGATCAGTAATACAAAAAAGAGAGGTGTAGCAGGGTTGGGGGTTATTTTGCTATTAATAAGCAGAACCTTATCCTGCTTGCCATGCCCAGCTCAGAAAAAAATTTCTTGGTCTTTACTATAACATGTTGGAGAAACCTATTCTGGCAGAGATGCATTTTTTATAATCATCAAGGCATTTATTCCAAGGCATTTATTCATCAGTGTGATCAATCTCAAAAGCAGTAAATGCTCGCGTATGCTGTCTGTTTCAAATAACTTGTTCATGACTCACAAGGCCAGGTTTGATGTGGCTTGGAGCACCCTGGGATAGTGGAAAATGTCCCTGCCCATGGCAGGGGATGGAACTGGATGAGCTTCAACATCCCTTCCAACCCAAACCAGACCATTCCAGAATTGTGCTGGCTTCACCTTCAATTTTAGAGCAAGGTCAACAAAAGGTAGAAAGGGTGTTTGAGGGAGAAGGCTTTAAGGCACACAAAATTTTGGTCTTGAGAGGGCTCTTCCCATTTCCTGGAATAAGGGAAAGCACATATCTTCATGCTTTTGCTTGGAGCACCTCTTCACCAACATAAATAGCTGTGCTGAAGTATCTCAGAAGCAAACAATGCAAGCCCTGGAGCAGCACCCCCACACCCTGAGGACAGAGCCCACCCGGGAGGTGCTGTGGGCAGTTCCTGGAAACACAGCTCCATGGGCTAGAAAGTAATACTGTCAGTCCATTTGGAAATTCAAATCACAGCTCAGCGTGCAGCCTGTGCCGTGGGTTTTGCCATTCTCAGGGGATTTTGGTGTCCAGAAGGCTAAAACTGAGGCCTGTGGGACTGCTCTTACCCTTTGCCTCTCTTGTGATAACAGCCGCAGGGGCGATATTTGGTCACTTACGCAGGTTTCTTCAGGTTGTTGGCAGGCTGCACATCATGCGTTAGAAAAGCTGAGTGTTTATTTTCCACACCAACACGTCATTCATTCTGTGCTAAGGGCAGCAGCAGTGCTGTTGGGTGAGCAGTGTGTGAGCAAATTAACTGTGCCCGGGACCATTCCCACGTGGCTGCGGCCACGCCACGGCACTGTCACCTTCCAGCTCTGGGTGGCCACATCCAAAGGGGGCTGAGGCTGCCATCAGGAGAGGCTGCAGGTCTGGGGTGGCTCCCCAGCCACACTGGCAAGTGCTCCCTGGTGGGATCAAACAAGGCTATTGCAATGAGTTAGCTGAGTTGAGGTCAATTTGTGTAGACACAGGATATGTGTCCTGCAGGTAAAACTATACCAGCTACTGGGAAAATCTTCCAGTATCCTTTTTTAAAAATTTTATTCATTATGCCAGCTGGTGGGAAGGTTGAGTTGGTAAAACACAACAGTATTTATTGGGATCCTTTTCATTTCAATGTGTACAAGCTTTGGAACAAGAGGAATGCAAACAAAAAGCAACTGGTGATAAGAAGCTTCCCTGGATATTTATCCAAGTGATTTGTTTAGGTGGAGGCCTCTCTTTATTTGTGTTCTAGAATCACGTTTTCGACCTTTATCAGCATGAGGAATTATTTTTTAATTCAAAACACCCCATTCATGCTTAGTTCTGAGATATATGTTCCATCACAGCCTTTGCCATTGTGGTCTGTGAATCAGCTACAAACCACGAAAATGGTGCTTCCATTTCCTGAGTGGGCATAAATAACCAAATGGAAATTGGACATTTTTGAGTTTGAGTGCTCAATTTGAAGCGTATTTGCTGCTTATCCAATCTGTCATTCATGTGAGCCGTGCATTTGATGCACAGTTCCACAACTCCACCAGTGCACAGGGCTGTGCTCTGGAAAGTCCCTGGGGAACACGACGGTCAGAACGCTGCTGAGCTGGGAGCAGAAAACAAATAAATCTGCTTTAGGTGCTTTGTGTCTGCTCCTCTGGGCCTGAACGGGCTGGTTCTCAAATGGTGAGGGACAAGGAGGGCTGCTCTGCACGCCTGACCACATCCAGGAGCTCTGGCACTCAGAAGCCATTAGGGCGGTAATTTCTTATTGAGCAACAGGATTACTTTATGTCTGGGCAAAATTTTTGATCTATAGTGGTGAGAGATTTTACCACCACCCTGCAGCCGGGTTCATTCATCACAGAAAGCAGCACAGTGTCACTCTGTGCAATAATCTATAGAGTATCCTGTACCCTGAGCGCTCTGTGCAGCTAGTTCTGCATCTCACAAAGGATACACCTGATTGGGAAAAGGTACGTGAAGGCTACAGAGATATGGGGCTGCTCATGCTGGAGGGATGACTACAACTTAATCTGGAAAAATGACAGCCAAAAAGACTTGATAGATACCTATGAAATCATGTCAGACATGGAGAAAATGGACAGGGATGACCAGTTGTCAACAGGCAATTTGTCTCATCCAGTAGAAGGAGCCCAGGACATAAAATGAGGCTAAATTTGGCAGCTCTGATTATCAGAAGCTGGTGTTCTGTTTTTTTCCCCCACAAACTGTATTTAAGCTGTGGAGTTTATTGCCACAAGATGCTGTAATCTGCTAAAAGTGTGCCTAGGTCTTAAAAAGTCACTGGCTGTGCTCATGGAAGAAAAAAAATCCATTGAGGGTTATTAAAAGCAAGACATCATGTCTAGGTCAGAAAACCCATAAAGAGTAAATCATTAGTAGCTAAAACAATATTCTGGGAACATACCTCTAATTGCTGGTGTGCTTTCACAAAGTATCTGATTTCTTCTGTTACTGGGAACAGGCTACTGCTACAGGTGAAATTTTGGTCTGACCTGGCCCAGCTTTTTTGGTGGGGTTTTTTTGGGGTTTTTTTTTTGGTTGGTTCTCCTCCCCCCCCAACTCCAGAAAAGCCATATTTCTCCTGGTTTTGTCAGTCTTGTCAGCTCACCCAACACCAGAGCAAACTGTGCAGGGTAGGGCATGGAAACAGGCTGTGCCCTTCCTCCTCTGCCTCCCAGCTCTGCCAGCTGCACCAAGGACCTGTAAAGCCAGATGATTTAATCTTGCAGGAATTTGCTGGGAATGAGGGAAGCAGGGAGAGGGCAGCTCTGCTGGGCAGGGCTAAAATCACTTTTGGATGCTGCTGGTGCTCTACTGGTCTGGGACATCCTTTGTGTTTGGGACCAGGTCCTTCAGCAAGGAGCTGGATTCGCTCAGGAAAGCTCTGACAATCACAAGGGTGGTGCAGGTCACCAAGGAAAGACCTGGGGGAATGCGGCTGCAGTCTTCAAAATCAACTGACTGCCTTCATTTCTGTGGATCCACAAGGCACATCCTGAAACTGTACTAAATCTACTTCTTCTGAGTGTTTTCAAAATAACCAGAGGCAGGAATTTCCACCATGAAACTCTTCAGCATATTACTTATGCATTAAAATATTTCTAAAAATGTATTTTTGGGATAAATTTCCCAGTTGTTTTCTTCAGTGGAAGAAGCATGGCATTGAATTACAGGGAAGCTCAACTATTATCTCATACTTTTCTTTTTTTTTTTTTTTTTATTATAGACTTTTTATCCACATGAATGATAAAGAAACTACAACAGAGTTAAATACCTTTTTTTTGATAACAGTGATTATATTCTTAATTACACTCAATATTAAATTGTAAAATATTTCCAGAGGAGTACAATCGTAATTCATACAGCAGGCAAAATACCAGAGGGGGAAAGGGACGAGGGAGAGGGGTGTGAGAATCTCCAGACTGCTTTTAAAAAGCACTGTGTATGGCTAACGCTGCTCTATCCATCCGTCCATCCGTCCACCTGTCCATCCAAACGTGGTTCTGGCCCATCTGGTGAGACGTTAATTTCCTTCCATAAAACAATCACTATTCCAAAGAAAAAGGTGAACTGGCAGATGTTGTCAGTGTCTGTGGCATTGA
>VWZN01001918.1:28474-35974 GCA_013396955.1 Regulus satrapa
AAAAAACCAAAAAAAACCCAAAAAACTAAAACCCGACCACAAAACTCAAAACCATGCAGTGTTAAAAGGTAACTGCCTCCTGTCCTGGTCACTAAAGGCTGATAGTCACAACTGAGGTCCTCCAGCTTCACTCTGAGAAGGCTTTGAGGAGAAATTTTCCGTTTTTCCCCCCAGTGCTTTCCTCCCAGCCGCCTCTTCCTGGGCTCCTCACCTCTCCAAACAAACAGCTCAGGGATCCTGCTCAGCCCTGCACGCAGGATGCCCAAGCCCACAGTGGAAATGGGGTGTTAATGGCAGGGACAGCATTATTTTTTCTGGCAGCGTATATCCGAGTCCAAACGCTCACAAGACAAAGCCATAAGCAGTACCCAGGAGGAAAGATATGAATATTTAAATAGTTTTCTTAACACAAAATTAAATACTTTAAGTACCCCGACTGCATCTCTGCCATTTTATTGCCACATTGTTTAAAATGCAGACGGACAGAACGCGGCGCAGCCGACACAGAGGGCACAAACCAGAGCAGGGCTCCAGGAGAACACGCTGCCACCATGCAGAGATGCTTGTATTTTTATCAGGACATTAAATACTTTGACTTCCTTCATGCGATCTGATCTTTTTTTTTTCTCTATTATTGTTTTATCAAAGTGATCTCTGCATTGAGAGATCTTAAAGGTAAAGGAGAATTTCACCTGCAGCTTTCAAGCACAACAGCAATGTGAAAAACAGAGCAGAAGACAAGGTCTTGCTGTTTTATAAATTATCACAGCCCGTGTTTCAAGCAGGTACAAGAAGCCACAGAGAAGACTGCAGCATAGCACTGCTAATAGATCTTGCAAATAAACTCAGCTCTCATTTAACAGTGATTTATTTAAATGAGAGGAAAACTCTGAAACCAAACACCATTTATTGCACAGCCCTATTTTGAGCAGTGGCTTGATGCTACAAAGGTATAACACCCCAAATGTGCTCAGTCCAAGTGGAGGACCCAAAAGAGGTGACTTTAGAATTGACTGCGGGTAACCTGACAGAAGCATTTTCCAGAGAGAAATAGTGTTGCCTTCCACATCTCGCATGCTGCCTCCCAGCCGAAACAGGGAAGTATTTTCAATACAATTTAGATTTTACCTCAACTTTCCTTTAGCTGGATCTCCAAAGATTTCTCTCCCTGGCTCCTCCCTGCCTAAGACACCAATGCCATTCTAATATCTGACCTAAAGCAACAGCCCTGTCCAGCAGCAAGAGCCTGGAACAGCTCCCCTCTCCTGTGCTAGAGGACAGAACACTCCTAACATGGATTTACACTAATTTGCTTTACAAGGACCCTTTTTGTTTTATTACATGCGGAGGAGGGGTGGGTTTTTTTGGTAAATCTAAATCTGTAAATAGGCTTTACGGTCACTTGTAGGTATGGTTTATAGCACATTATCTGTTTTCTATTTTAATCCTGAAGAAAATTGACCACTACTTTGTGGTACATTGAAACCACAAATTTTTCAAGCCAGCATACAGCAGTCACCACTTCCTCGGTCGGCCGTACTTGTTCTTTTCTTTTATTTGAATTGTATTTCATGTGGTTTAATTGCAGTGTTTATTTACATGGCAAAGACGGAGCATTAATTTTACTGTAGAAGAACAAAAGGATAAATAAGAGGCTTGAATGGCAAAAGTCCAAGATGCCATTTCGCCAATACCGCACAGCAGTGTTTTGATCTCCACAAATTATTCGAAAATGACCTCACTCCCAAACCCAAGTAATGCCTGGATTTATTCTGAAGGATGAGGTTATGCTCCTTTCATTAATATCTGTATCATGTCAGGCGACTGTTCGTTATTTATGGAGCTGTCTACACATTTCAACATTGGGCTAAAGATGGAGTCATTCCCAGAGTCCTCACACTTCCTCACTTCCCTGAACTTACTTGTCTGATACTAGAGGAAGGCGACAAGCACATTTTCTTTGAACAATAGGAAAATGCTGTTTCTGTTCCCACCTTTTCTGGTGGGATCATCCTGATCTAGGTGGGATTTCTCCCGGAAGAACCTTTCTGCAGTTGCTCGAGTGTCATTCGAGAGATCCCAGCCAAGGGGTCTTTTTCCACATCCCTGTTTAGTGAGCTCGACTTTCTGGCAGCTTCACAAAAGCCCTGCTAAGTGCCCATTTTGTTTTACTTGGGACTTGTGCCCCTGCACACTGCATCACCCTGGGCAGCACCAGCCCGCTCAGCGGCTGTGGCAAAGGAGCCATCTCAAATGGCCTCTCTCAACAGGAAAATTCCAAACAGGAATTTCTGCGCCTTAAAAAGGCCAGATCAATTCTCCAGCATCAGCTGGAACCTCCTGAAAATGAGTATTAAGAACCTCCTGAGAACAAGGATTAGGTATCTTGTCTCCAAAAGCCCCTGAGGTGCTGCCTAAGACACCAGTGTCGCCGCACCCCATGAGGGTCCAGATGTTTTTCTGTCTACTCACTGCATTCGAAGCTATCAAAACCAGTGGAGTGCACACCTAAACAAACATTCAGCTTTATGTTTTCCCTACAGAAAACCTGCTTGGGCAGCTGGCAAAGCCACAGCAGAAGGGCCAGCGTAGAACCCCTGAGTGGTTTGGTTTGTAAGGGGCCTTAAAAAATCACCTTGTTCCAACCCAGGGGATTCCTCCCACTATCCCAACTTGCCCCCAAGCCCTGCCCAGCCTGGCCTCAGCAGTACAGAGCCCAAAATCATGGCAGCACAACTGAGAACCTGCCTCGTTTTGTCAGCCTGGAAATAACCAACCACATACACACACAACATCAAAATCCAGATTTTGTCTCTTACTGAAGACTGGGAAAGACGCGTTTCCTTTCAACACCTGGAATTCCTGTTCCAGCCTCCTCCGTAGGTCAATCTGCTCAAACAGAACCTTCTGGAGTTCCTCTAACAAAGAGAAAAAGTGGTTTTGATAATCTGTATAAATAATTCTTGAAAGAACAGTTGCAGAGCAATTCATTACTCTAAGACAAAATATTTTAGTGCTTATTAAAAAAAAAAAGAAAAAGTGTTGCATAGACCTACCATAGATTTTGTGCAGAAAGCCATGAATATAAATCAATGTAATATATTATTTTAAAGTATTATATTACAGTGTCATGTATTGATTGATATATATGCATTAATCTCAATTATATCCACCCAAAGGTCCATATATTATTCATATGTTACTTGACAAGCTTAAAATATGGTGCAGAACAAAAGTGCCCTCTATTATCCTCATATTCTATTAAAACAAAGAGCAGTTTTATAATGTAGGAGGCCCTTATTTATTTTACCTTTCCCCATATTTTCCACATCCTTCTTCAGAGAATGAGGTGAATTGCTTTCTTGTGTGTGTTCTCCTTAAAAAAAGAGAAAGAAAAAAAGTTATTGATTTACTGATAGTGCTTTTTGTCAGTGCTGTCCTCACTATGCATCCGATTCAGAGAATCTGGAGAAGAAAAATACAGAGTGAGGTTGAGCTTCACCTACAAATTTGTGGGTGCATAGCACAAATATTTGTGCGCAAATATTCATATTTTGTCTAGTTAAGTGAAGTAACCTGCCTACAGCATGGCCTCTTGCAGACAATAGCTGATGTCTCCTTGGTACTCTTCTTGCTGAGCTGATTCCTCCTTTCCCTCTAAGCCCTCCTGAAGATATTCTTGTCAGGGAATAACTGGGAGCAGGAAGATGAAAGGGAAGATCTTTCTCTGCTCATCTCTTTTCCTCTCAACAGGAAGCCCGTGCTCTCCATTTGGGCAGGACCCTGTTCCAAAATCCACGGGAAAAAATGCCTTTTTGCCTTCATCAGCTCCTCAGCTTTATCATCTTCCAGAGCTCCGTGGCATGGGTGTCTTGCAACTGAATATAATTTATATCCAGCTGAGATAAAATTGACATTAGTGGTATTTGCATCTAAAGGATACAGCTCTGGGATCAGCCAATTGAGGGACTCCTGTCTGAGGTTGTCACATCAACTTTTAGTCGTATTACAGTACAGAATTTTCTATGTGACAGAATTTGGCTATTTCCACCTCATGCTACTTCCTTCAGCCTTTTTTTTTTTTTTTTTTTTGGTCTACAAATTGAATTAAAAAAAAAAAAAAAAGAAAAGTTGTGAAGTTCACCTGAATGACAGTTTGACTTAAAAACCAAACCATCTGACAAAAGGTGTTACTTTCATTATCCTCTGCAACTGCAAAATTTTTCTTGCGGCTTCTATGAATTGCTCCTATAAAAGCTATGAAAAGCTTTTTAAAAGAAAGAATAAAATACTACTTCAGCTGAAATTGATGGGAGATTTTCTGTTATTTACAGCTGAAGTAGAAATGGACTCTCAATAATTAAGAAAATATTTGTAAATAACCAATTATTGAACTAATTGGATTAACTATTGTTTTAGTCCAGCCAGTAAATACACATCATTAACTGTACTGATAAGTAATCACAAGAGACATATACATAAATATATTCCCATGTTTATGTAGTTGGAAGGGAGAATCATGGAGAAAATATCTTGGGTTTTGATCTTTTGCTTAGTTTTACTTCTTTTAAAAATAAAAATCCATAGCACTGAATATGTCATCAGACAATACACAACAGTTACATTAAAAATAATTGTGTCATCACAATAGGCTAATTTTAAAGTTGAGTTGGAAAGTCTTGTAATAGATGCAGTCAGAAACCTTTTTGAAAAACATTTGTTTCTGTTTTTAAAAATCGATGAAATCCTATATCCAGTAAACCTTGAAGTTATAGTATATGAAACCTATCCAACAGATCTGCATTTTAGCATCTTGTTTCTCTTCATTCCTTAAGAAAAAAGCTGAAAAGCAACCACTCATTCAGGCACAGACATTTACACAACTGGTGTCTGGTGCCAGCAATTCCATTTTAAAAACTTGTTTATTTAACATGGTGATTTTTTTTTTTTTAATAATTTTGTGGGATATTTGGTGAAAACAAAGTATTTTCTGCAGGTAAGTTGTCTCAACACAGTTGAAGATATAGCAGGCTTAAAAATATCTTGCCTCTTGGGCAGTGGCTTAAGGAATTTCCACAATGTAAAAATGGATTTTGGGTTGATTTTTTTAGCTAGCATCATTCTTTGCCAAACTGGATGGCCAGAAAAAAACCAAAAAAACATCCGAATTAGGGTACACTAAATCAAAAGGGAGGCATTTAAGTTTAGGAAGGGTAGATTTGTTGAATTACAAATACCAGCATATTCCAAATCCCTTTTTTCCACTGAGGTGCCCTTCTCTGCGTGTTTTTCGTGCAATTTTGAGGAATAACAGGCTCACAGAGCGGAAGTGACTGGATTTTTCAAGGAGAAGGAAGGGAAAGGGGCAGAGGAGAGGGTATGGTGACGATCCTGCTCTTTCTCACTTGCTCGGTTGAGCTCTCAGGGCTGCGTGGTTGGAGGCTGCGGACTCGCTGGGATGGCAAGGACTGCATCAAAATGAAGATAAGGGCATGCAGCATGAAGAATAGCCTCCCCAGCATCTGCAGCCTCCCTGCCAAGCTACTGAAAAGGCCTGTTAGAAAATCCCCCATGCTTGCACCTGAAATAGGTAAAGAACAGGAGTGGGAAGACGAAGGTATTTAAAGGCCAAAGACAGATTATATGGTTTTAAAGGATAATTGCGTTTCTAAACTGCTTTCTGATTGTAAAGAAAAAAAAAAAATATTGACAATATTATTGTTAATGGCAGTAATAATCAGATGGGCTTCACCTTTCCTGTCCCCCTGAAAAGGATAATCAGGAACCTGTTCTTCTCCGTTTTTCCATACTTCCCAGAGGCCTCATCATGCACTGTGTACTGTTCTACCTTAATTGAAAGGGAGGAGGTATTGAATATTTAACCAGCTTCCCTTCCCTTAAATGTTAATTAAAAGCTAAATAGGTGTTTAAAAACAAACAAACAGAAAGCCCAAAGAATTTTAATCAGTCTAAGGAAAAAATCACTTCCCCTCCTAATAGCTCCACCATAACTCTCCTGGGCCTTTTCTGCACACAAACTTGCAGCATTTAGAGCGGCGGGACTGAAAGCTGTGCCACCCCTCTGTATGGACACAGAGATTTCCTTTATGCGAAACGATTCCAGTTAGGTCAGAAAAAAAAAAAAAAATTAAAAAAATCAAACTGCGCCTCACCCGTCTCTTGGATAGGGGGAAAAGAAGTTGAAATATTTGCAGGCCACTTAACCGGCCTCGGCGAAGGGTGCCTCTGTTCTTCCCCATGAGCTCAGGTGCACAGGCATTGTTTTTCTGGAATAAAGCTGTAGGTGGCTTTCTCAGCCTGGAGTGTGAACACCCACCCATGAAGGACACCTCAAAATTGCTCAAAAATTGGCACAGTGAAAACCAGAGGTCCCAGGGTCAGATGTTGCCACCGCCTCAGCTCTTGCGGCGCCGGCGTTTTATCAGCTCTATGTCTACTGGAGAGCTTGAGATTTGAATTTTTAGCACCTGAATTTTTAACATTTCTGAACCTATCGTCCTCAAAAGAAATGCACTTTGCCCTCACTTAAAAAAAAAAAATTAGAAAAAAAAAAAAAAAAAAAAAAAGGCCAGGTCAGACGTAGCCAGGTTACCCCTTCATGCTCTGCCACCTCCTGCAATTCTTCCCCAGGAAGCTCTCAGAACTCTTTCTGAAAAGCAGCTTAAAACTTCCACACTCTTCCCAGACAACTCAGCTCCCTCAATGCACTGATTTGTCCAGCACAGAGCAAGGATGGTCTGGGAATACAATTCCATTCTCCTGGCTCTACACCCTGTGCCTGGAGGGCAGCAACTTGTGCCCTCCACAGCCCTGACCACACCTGAGGTTTCAGACCACGTAATTCAAAGCCATATCCTCTTTCTCTGTGTCCATTTCATCCCCGTTATTCCTGGACAACCACCATGCTTTGCAGAGCCCACCACATCTGCCAAAAGCTCTGCACCTCACCCCTGACACTGTGAAGCTCACGGCCTCTCCTGGTCCATCAGGACTTAAAGACCCACTTGTATCTTCAGCAGGAGAGAAGCGCTGTCTGCAGACACAAAGATCACAGCAAACAGCTGCTGGTATCTTCTGGATATAAATATATATAGATATATACATTTATATCCATTTTTTAAAAACACAGGCAGATGGGAACCAGCAGACTTTCAGTGCTCCAGAGGTTCCCTCTGCATCTGAAATTAATGACTCGCTCTAAGACACGCGGAGCTCTTGCTTATGTCCTGAGGAAATCCTAAGCTTACTGAAAATATTCATGCATCCTGCATATTCGTGCCACTTTTAGGGGGGAATAATCAATAGGGTATTCAGGAATTGGCAAAATATGCCTACTTTTGGAAAGTCAATAAGCATTTTTTAAGTGTTTTTGTGTACCAGGGCTGATAAATGTCTTAAAAAATCTGGAGCTTCAAATGGCAATTTGCCCCCAAAAGTGATTTAAATTTAAAACAAACTAGTTCTTTTTTATGCCCAGAT
>VWZN01001919.1:0-11699 GCA_013396955.1 Regulus satrapa
AGTTAAGAAAATGGGACATAAGGTTAAGGATAAGAAATATGGTTGAGGTTTTTATTGCAAACACATTTTGAAGAATGTCTTAAAAATCACCTGAGTAACAGAACAAAAGAAGCTTTGCAATTGTGATAGTTAATTAATTATTTATTTTTAAAAGGTCTGAAAAAAACACTGAATATTTTGTTAAAGTATATGTTCCTGCCAGGGTTAATAAAAACAATTCCCCTTTCATATATATATATTTAGCAGTTCCTAAAAAAAAAGGTAAAAAATTTAAAGAAAAAGAAAANCCTAAAAAAAGGTAAAAAATTTAAAGAAAAAGAAAAATTACCCTGAAGAAGGAATCAGAAGCTGGTGTGGCTTGACATTCTACCTCAGCTGTTAGAGATAGAATCTTTGTCGCCTTTGCCTATTTTCTTTATCAGAGCAATTCAAATGTTTACTCATATTTTGTTATGCCTGGTTTGTTTTTCCCCAAGGTTTGGCATCTTGACCTATGGTTTAACAAGAAATTTGCAATGGAGGAAGGAAGGAAGGAAGGAAGGAAGGAAGGAAGGAAGGAAGGAAGGAAGGAAATTCCCCAGAGATCTGTTAGGAGCCATTTCCTTGATTATCTACAGATGGTAGCAGACTGCAGGCTCTGCAGTGACCTCTCTTTTCATCCAGTCAGCTTCAACACTGAATGGACTCCGNAAATCTCTGCAATCCAGGTCAGCATAGGGATAGATTAAACATGGATTCTTTCTACAGCAACACTGATTTTAAGTGATGAGGTTTATCTGTGAACCTCCGCTCAAATTCTGGGGCTATCAAAGGGAAAAGAAGAGAAATGTGGCTCCAGCAGCAAATTTTCAGTATTTCTGTATATTCAAAACCTTCACTACTCTATAAAGAGAACTATGCACTTTTATTTCAAAGGAGAGGAAAATATTTTTCTATGAGTCATGCTCACCCAGGAGTCCTTTGTTCATATAAAAATCCAAGAATCCTCTTCTGAAATAGACATTTCAATTTTTTGAGGGTCTTGAGAAAACTGCAGCACTGCAAACTCTCTGTGATGCACTAATTTTTAATGGAATTGTGTCATGAGCAATCTGAATGATCCAGACTATAGAGCATTTTCCTTCCTTACAGTTGTTTTTCTTCTTTTCCTTCCCCCACCAGATTTCTCTTTATATTTGAAATGCAGTCTTATTGTAGCAATTAACACTACATACAATTAAAATATGCATATACGTTATATACATATTTGTATGTTTAACCCAAATCAAAAAAAAGAAAAAAAAGAAAAAAAAGAAAAATAGAAGAAAAGCCATCAAAGAGTAATAGTAACACCTTGCCCTAAAGTACAACACTAAGAAAAGAAGTTCACTTCTTCACTTTTCACACTTTATAACCTACTCAATCTCATCCTATTTGAGAAATCAACTGCTGAATACACACTGAGGAGTTTTATTCCTCCCTCTTTTATTCCCGCTCCTATCGCCTGGGCATATTACTGAAAAGTACCCACGTGTGGATGCCCTGGCCAGCAGGTTACAGACTTTTTTAGCAAGGTTTCATTACTTCTGTCCTAATTCACTTTGCATAAAGAACTTAATGGCTCACTGAACCGGAAAGGACAAACAGATTACAAATGAAATCAATCTAATCACCTAGAAAGGAGACCTTGGCTCCAGTTTCAATTCTGAAGGCCTTCATAAAACTTCAGTGAATATTATCAGTAGAGAAAGAGTCCTTAAGGATGAGTCTACAGGAGACCATAATGTTGGAAATGGTAACAACATTTTAGAAGAGGAATCTTAATAATATTAATTACCAATATTTCTATTTAAAACACCATTTCTGTGCTTTTAATTTTGTTCCTATTTTATCACAAAGGCCAGAAAGAAACTTCATTTATTTATTTTTTGTTCTAGCTGTAAACATAATTTTCTTTTTTTTTTTTTTTTGCATAAGATTTTTAAGAAAGTCAAAAGAGTGGCAGTTAAGAATATAAAAGATTTTTTAAAAGCCAAAATCCTTGAAATTGTAATTTATTAATGATATATAGATTGAAACAGTCTCTATTAATAAGGAATGTAAATATTATTATTATGTGTTTCTTGGGTAAAATGGGCAAAACTGAGAGGTGGAGAATTGTAACTTTACCATTGCTGACTTAAGGTATCTATTTCTTAAAATTTAGATTTACAGAAATCCCAAGGGAAAAGAAAACTTATTTAAGGACACCTATGTGTATAAAATCTACATGAGAGAGATTCAGACAACACTTAATATATTAAGAATTACCTGCATCTTTTGAATTAGTTTTATTTACTTATTTAAACGTATTGCCTTTTACAGTCATGATAGATTATTTGGGGCTTATCAATGTCTGACATCACTGGTATCTGTACTGGTTTGCCAGATCCCAGCATAGCAATATCAATCACTGGTGTGGGCTTCAAACTTTTAAAATTCTATATGACCTCCATATTAATCAGTGAGTACACTGTGACTGTATAGTTACCAGTGATAGCTACATTTACATAAAGATTTAACTACATGAAAATAAAGCCAGCTATAGAATTATTTTTTTTTTTTTAAATTTTCATAATACAAAATAGACTCTTTATGCTGGCATGTTAAGGTGTCTAAGATTTTTATAAGGTTGGATTATAAAGTGGCTAAAATTGAATCTTTATAATTGTTATGCTATTATATCTTAACCATCTATATATTTATATTTAAAAGGAGGAAAATACTCTTACAGCAAATATTTACATCCCTTTTAAAATGGCTTTTCATTTATGTTCAGTCTCCAGACTCCCTTAACATTCCAATTTTCAGTGTCAGAACATTAAATATTTCCATTTCCTCAAGTCAGCTGGTATAAAAAGAAGAAAATTAAATTCTCAGAATGCTCTTTTTGATGTAGAAGACAGAACAATTATTTCAGTACAAAATCCTCTTGGCATTATTTAACCCACATATAAAGATACTTCAGAATACTCTTCATAGCTTGTGAAGACCAGATCCCAGATAATTTTTGCAAGTGAACAACACTGAACAATCATTACCATTGTTTTAAAAAAGAAATTTTTTGGAAATAAGACCAGCTAACCTTAAAGGAAAATAAAGGTGTTATTGCATCAGGAGAGGTTTAAAATGGATATTAGGGGGAAAAAAATCACTGAAAGAGTGGTCAGGCATTGGAACAATATACCCAGGGAAGCAGTGAAATCACCATTTCTGGAAGTGTTTAAGAAATGTGGATGTGGCACTGAGGGATATGGTTCAGTGGTGAATGTGGCAGTGCTGGGTGTAGGGCTGGACTCGATTTTAGAGGTCTTTCCCAATCTTAACAATACTATGATTCAATAATTATTCATATTCCTATAATAGTTTACACTGAATTTTGTAAACTTCTGTAAATACTTTTCACTTTCAAAGCCTCTTGAATGTAGTGAAAACCTCGCTAACACTGTATCCTACAAAAATTATTTGTTTTGCAGCATGAATTCATCACAAATAACTGTTTTCATTTTAATGTAACCTGGTTGAATAAAAGTAAACACAAAGAATATTTCACTTTTCTAAAGCCTCTTTTCTGTATTCTGCAAATTCTAGCCTTCATTTACAAATGATGTTCTAATTAGTTTTTGTATCAGACACTCACTGAGACATGCAGTCATACAGTCTATTGCTCTTTTAACTCAACCCTTTTCCACTCAAATTGGAGTCTTTAAAAAGAGAAAATATTTTTAATTTATATTATTTAACTACGGTAACAGACAAAACAAAACAAATTTTAAAAATAGTGCTCTACATGATACTAATTAAGCCACCCTATGCTTTTGCAGGTAATCTGGTTATTAATGCAATTCCCTTCTAATGAATTCTAACTGCTAATACTGAATTTCATGATGAATATAGCAGTTAAGGAATAGACTAAATTAAGATCTGTGAAAAATGGACTAGAAAAAGTACAATAAAATTTCTAATATTTACTATAACCTTGAATATTCAAAGAAAACTTCCACTGTTTGTATTGGGCTTATTAACTGTGTCTTATTCTCATGTCTTAAAGTAAACTGAGAAAACTCGTTCATTGCATTTGGACAGGCTATCAGATGTTAATAATACAGAACTCATTTCATGGCATTGATAAGAAGCCAAATATCCCTTCTGAAGTGATGATAAAGTATATTATATTCTTTTTAATTTTGCTTATTATTACAAAGTTGGACACTTATACCTTATCTTTACTTCAGTGTAAAAGCTGAGCCTTGAGGTTTTTTAGCTACACCTATTTTTATGTTTATGGCATTCTGTATTCCAATCAATGACTTTTATTCTAGTTAATCTTAGCAAACAACAGTCATCTCAAATAGCCATAAAAACATATTTTTAAATTATAATGCAAATAAGAACACTAGAAGACAATAAGAAGGAGCAACATATAAGTAACCAACATGTAAATAACTTTATGAATAGTGAAATCTGACTTGGTTATTAATTGTATCTACTGTATGCCTGATGTCAGCCTCAGACTAGCACTACAAAGGTAAATTTTTCCCAGCAAATCCAGAGTCATGTAATCTTTAACCTGCTGCTTCCATGGGTGTTAATTCACAGCTGAGTTTGCTCTACCTTTCGTTCCTACACCTAATGTATTCTCAATAATCACAGAATCTCAGAATAAGTCAGGTTGGGAGGGATCACAGTAGATCATCTGGTCCAACTTCTTTCAAGCATCCTGCTGCATAATGGGTCACCTCCAGAGGCTGCAGGTAAATGTCTGCACCCTCTGGACCTCCATGGGCTGCAGGGGCACAGCTGCCTCCCCATGGCTGCACCACAGGCTGCCAGGGAATCTCTGCCCCGGCACCTCCTCTTCCTCCTGCTTCACTGACCTCGGTGTCTGCAGGGCTGTTACTCTCACAGATTCTCACTCTCCTCTTCTCTGAGCTCCATTAGTTCTGCAAAAGAAAGTATTTTTTCTCCACCTTCTAAATATGGGAAGTGTCCATGATACAGTTTTATACAATCAAGTAATGTCATAATGAGCTATGCTTTTACAGTATTGCCATAGCAAACTTTTACAAATATTACCATGAAACCAACAAATGCATATAATGTGAAATTACAAAAAATTCAGGATCAAGAAAAATTTTAATCTTTCAGTCTGTCAAGTGGCATAAAACTGTTTACTATCTTCTCAGGAAATTTCAAAAGATTATTTAATTAACACCTGAAGATCCTCAAAAAGACAAAACACTGAGTGAACATTAATAATTTCACTAAACAACATTTATGCTGGATAACACTTTGATTTCTCTATTCAAAGCTTCTCTTTCAGCTACAGGTTCACCAGAAGTGGAAGAATTTTTCTGGTTAAGAATGTAGAATCCAAACTTTCAGCTGAAATAAAAATCTTTGAGGAGTTTCAGGAAGTTTGCAGGAGAGGAAAACCTAGATATAAAAATATCTTGTTTAGGCAAAGAACACTTTCATTTAAAGATGGTTCTACTATTATCTTTATTTAATCAATAGTTTAAAACTCAGTTTACATTATTTCTTCAGATTAAGAGGCTATAAAATATCTTTCCTTACCTATGCAAAAAAGTATAGGGTATTCTAAAAATTTTTTTCAGTCTTCAGACTACTATGGTCCAAACATTCTAAAACTAAACGTTGCTCAGAGGAGAAAATGTTTGATCCAAATAGAGAAAAATAAAACATTTTAGATCAAGTAAACTTTAGCAATTCTTATTATCTTGCACAGGAAAAAAAATCAGCTCTGTCCTTGCAAAGGAAGTGTAATCATATGTAGAATAGCACAGACTCAACTTATTTTAAAGGGCATATTTGATTCCACATCAGATTCTCATCTAGACTCTATCAGCTTTGCATCTGTGATTAAACAGACTAGCTGAGAGTGTCTTAAACACAAGGCTGGATTATCAGTCTCTCTTTGGTTTAGGAAATATTCTAAAACTTCAGATATTTTAAGCAAATGGCCAGAGTGAAACCACTTTGGAGTACTCTATTTCTAGAGCTTTCCCTCAATGGGGAGGTTACCAGAATCTACTCTGATTGGCATAATTGATCCCTCCTCCTAAAATCTGGCTAAAAAGTCTCTTTTCTATCAAAAATACTCTAGAGTTGTCATTCTCTGACAATGAAAAAAAGTCTGAGAAAACTGGGGCTATTCTACCTGCAGAAAGGAGGACTCCAGGGGGACTTTATTACAGCCTTTCAAAACTTAAAGGGGATTTATATGAAAGATGAGGACAAATATTTGTAGTTATAGAACAAGGGTTAATTGTTTTAAACTAAAAGATGGTAGATCCCCACTAGCTATAAGGAAGAATTTTTTACAGTGATGGGAGTCAAGCAGTTTAATAAGTTGTCCCAGGCGTCATTTAAATGTCCCTCCAATTCCAGCTATTCTGTAATACTAAGGTTATCATCAGACTGTTTGGAAAGATGGGACTTCACGTGGAATTTAAAATCAATGCACCATTCATGAAAACTCAAATGATTCAGGACAAGTTATAGTGAGCTGGGAGTGTTCTGGGAAACTAAAGGCACTTAGCCTTCAGTGTTAGGTTTCTTTTGAGGGATGCAGCAACAATAAACATTCCCATGCCTCTTCATCACAGCTTATTGATGATTTAGTGTCACTCACCCATATGTGCACAGGCAGCCCTCCCCACAGCTCTGCAGTAGGAATTAGTTACCTCTTAGATCACTGTTTCTCTTTCTATAGGCCATTAACTCCAAGTAGCATGCTTCAGTGAGCAGAGTATTCCTTCTTAATTACTTCAGTCAGCTCATGAATGAAAACACACTCCTTCTTGTTGAGACAAGGACTGCAGGATTTTTTATCTCCCTAGAATACCTTCTGAAATACGCTACTCACTTTGACCACTTTCATTATCAGTAACTTGAAGGCCTAAAAAACTAAAATATTTATTTGTTTAAATCTTGATGACAGATGAGCATCTCTCTGATGGACAGATCAAAAGATCTGCAGAAAACACTCATCAGTTCCACTTAGTTTTAACCCAAATCAAGTTTAACTGTTATAGCTATTTAATAACTGAGTACGGGAGCAGAGGCTTAATTTATAAGGAAAGAAGTATAGTTACTTCAGAAGTGCAAATTTAATGCTATCCCATAAATCAGCAGAAGTGTTAGCAGTGTTTTATAGAAGTTAGAGCTACTTTAGCAAAGCATTTGGTATGATTTCCCAGCCGTCTCTTATTCAAACTCACAAGATAAACACTGGATTGGTAGTCTGGGAACTGAGTAGGAAGATGGGTAACATTTTACTCAGAGTGAGGATCAGTGGGTTTGCTCAGGCTGGCAACCTGGCACAAATGTGATCCTCCAAGGATCAATACTGGGCTCCATGACATTAAATATCTTCATAAATCATTGGCATGATGGGACTGGAAATAGTCTCACCAAGCTGGCTGGTGATACTGAACTGAGGGATGAGGTGGGCATTTCAGGAGAGATATCTTACTGGGAGAAGCAGGCATGTGGAAGAGTGAGGTAGCAAGAACAGAATGAAGTTTAACAAGTGGGAAAAGGGCTACCTAGGGGTCCTAGTGGAGAAAAAGCTGCAATTGAGTCATCAGTGCGCCACTGCAGCAACAGAGGGGAAACACGTCCTGGGCCTCATCCACAGGGGCACTGCCAGCAGAGATAGAGATGGGATCATCTCCCTCTGCTCAACCCTTGTCAGGTCACACCTGGAGCCCTGTATCCACTTACTGGGCCCACAACCCAAAGCAGGCAAGAACAGGCTAGAGTTGATCTAAAGGAGAACCATGAAGACAAAGACCTGGAGAACTTATTTATGAGTAAAGACTTAAGACATTATATATTTCTTCCTTTGCTCAGGAGAGACTTTATCACAGCATTCCAGTACTTCAATAGTGGTATCCAAGAGGGTAAAGGGTTTCTCTTCAAAAGGAATCACAAGAGAGAAATTAAGGGACAAGCATTCCAGATTGCACCATGAGATCTTTCATCTTGAAAGATTTTTTTGCAGTAAAAAAGGTTTATCACTGGAACAACCTCATGGAAGAGATGGTAAAATCCCCATCTCTGGAGGTTTTCAAGATGTGACTAGACAGGATGCTAGGTAATTTCACCTAAGCTCTCCCTTTCATGTAAGGTTACCCTTAGATATCTTGTTTGCAAACTTATTTAGTTTATTCAATTTACCTGAGTCTCCTAATGATTGAAAATGTCATTTTAAACCATCATCTTGGCAATCATTGAAAATGTATAATGTAAGGAAGAAATTTCCCTGCTTATTAGACGATATTTTTCTGTTCTCTGTGATAATTTATTCTGTGAAAGACATTTTCAATATTGTTGCATATTTCATTGTGTTCATTTGACACAAATTGGATGAGAAAAAATTGATTTTTATTTCTATAAGACAGGTTTCTAAAATCTTTTGCTCATTCCAGATGTAGAGATTTCAAGCTAGCTTGGAGGTTTCTCTAGAGAAATAGAAGTAAGAAAGTAATTTTCTACGAAGATTTAAGGGTTCCAGAAATTATAAACTATATGTGATATTCTGAAACTACAATGATAACTGATATTAATTTTAAAGAGAATGTTGAGTCATATAGATGAAACCACCTCTTCAAATCCATTTTAAATCACAACAGCCAGTTTGGGGCAGTGACCAGCAGTTGTGAAGATAATAATCACAGTTTGTTTTGAAGAAAAAAGCCAATGGAAAATCAAAAGAACTTCCTGCACAAAAGATTTTGTTTGGGCTGATTTCCCCCCAGGTCAAAAAATGTAAGATAGATATCAGATTAAAGTGAAAAGAATGAGAATTATGCCTTAACCTAGAGTATCTGTCTAATGCCTATTTAATATTTGCACTCATGTAGTACAAAGTTAAAGACAGCATATCTCTGTGCTAAGATTTAACATTAAGAATATTTTACACACTTCCAGACAGACCTTATGGAAAACCCATGTGACAAGGAAGACAGATATCCTGTTTTCCAAAATTCAGTTTTGCATTAGTCACTCACCACTTCTGAGAACACCAAAGACTAATTAGTCTTCCTTGATTTTGCATCTGCCAAAGCAGCATGTACAACCAGATCCATCCAAGGGGAGAGTCATCCTTTTTCTCTCTTCTGGCCCTTGCAGTACTTAAAAATATTGCTACAAGTCACTGAACAGTAGAATATAACATGCTGGTCATGGAAACAGAATTAGAATTTTTAATTTTCAATAAGAGTATTTCCAAAAAGCTACTGCATACATGCTTTTTTTGCATGATTTGGGGGATTTTTATTTCAATATCAGTTCACAGTTATCTACAATTGTTTTAAATAGGTTTCAGTTTTGCTTAGGAGCAGCATCCCAAAACATACAAACAACTAACTACAATTTAAAGTTTCATATATATTATCCAAATTCAGGAAGAGAAAATATTTATAACACCAATTTAAAATTTACTTTGGTCACCAATATATTTTCAGGATTGTTTCTACTATTTTTTTTTTTTTTAATGTTGTTTAGAGCACTAGTAATCTGTGTGAATGTAACTCAACTCCACATGCAATGTGGGATTGTGACCTCTACTAAATGGGTCATTTTAGCTGCCAAGTACTGGAAATACCCAGGGATGGAAGAGCCATGATTTCTGTGAGAAACCTACTCAGCACTACACTGCACTTCTGGTGAGAAAACTTTTCTGTATTTGAGTTCCCAAGCCATGCCTCTTATTACACCTGAGTTTGTTACTACTGAAAAGAGCTTGGCTCCACTGTCTTTGAAATTTCCCTTCAAAGGGCTGTTTGTCAGAGGAAACAATGAGAAAACAAATACCTTCACTTCTTCACAAGGCCGATGTGTTCTAGGCCCCTGATCATCCTGTAGTATTGGGGGAGATTGAGACTCAGAGATGGGACCTTTTGATGTGTTCTGAAAAGCCCTATTTATTATTTCTTATCTTCTAAAATGTTAAGAGGTGCAATTCCAACTTCACAATTTACTGTCCAGTAAAAAAAGGTCACACGACTTCTGAATACAGAGCTTTTTAAAGATTTACTAAGCAATAAAATACTACCAACAACATTTTTTTTTTAATCCAGTCATGACTTATTTTGTCTTTATAGATTGTACCACAATGAGGACCTTTCTAACCTATCATATTATGACATGCTGTCTTACAGTGCTGCAGCTTAAAACTCCTAATGAACTTTATGACAACTTCTGTTTTTTCTATACCTTAGGTTTTAAACCCTAAACTTTTTTCTATTTTGCTTAACATATCTCTACTTAAATGACAAAACTATGTATTTACACTTCCAATTTTCTAAATTTGGAAGTCTTTTTCAAGGTCTCAGACCAAATCCTTTGCCTTCTTCTGAGTCATGGTCTGTATGCCCATGAGGATTGAGGATTTTCTGCATTTTGGTTTCCAACACTGTCGTCCCTCACTGGATCTTTTTCAAGATGTGCCCAGCTGCAGCATCCACAGTGCAGCCTTACCAGGGCTGTGCAGAGTGGGGAGAATAATGTCCCTCACATTCTGTTCTGTTGGAGATGCAGCATTAATTTTAAGCCATAATTAGACATGTAGAAATATATCATTTGTAACAAGCACATGTAGTAACTCTAAAATAAATATTTTAATTAGACAAAACAAGAATTCAGTTAAAGCAAAAGACAAATCTTCTTCGTAAGGAGTCGGCTTGGTCCAAAGAGGAATTAAGACCTAAAAGCTTTACTACTAGATAGGTTCATTCACTGAGGAATGCAGGATACCTGCTATGAATTCAGACATGAATACTATGTAACTAAGAAGGCAGCCAGAAGCCAGACTCAGATACATGACTTTATCAGGAAACATCAATGCTACCACAAAAATCAAGATATAGAGGTACCATTCAACTTCTTATTAAATTCTTCTGAACTTTTTACAAGAGTTTCATAATTAACATGCAGTGATTTTGTATCTATAAACACTAATTTCATTTTTAAAAATGAAGAAAATAAAATATTACATCAAACATATTTGCCACATAATCACAAGAAGGATCATAAAATGAATACAATTTCAATTATACAAGTACTCATCTGCTGACATTTTGTTATACATTAGCTAAGAATGTGCAGCAAATCCAATCAAAGAGCAGTAACAAAAGCCTGGAAGATTAATTAGATTTTTAAATTGAGTCCCAGAAATTCAGTTTCAAAAGAAAGCAAAGTATCCTCTTTACTCATGTCTGTCTTTCTCTCATGCTGCATGAATTCCTCAGAGTAGCTTGTCACTATTTTAAATGAATAACTTCCTGTAGTTGCTCTCCTATATAAAAGAAATAAATAAATTAGTATAACTTTCCTTCACTGTACTTAGATTCAGCACTAAAATGTTATCCCCAGATAGACCAGAAAGGCAAGTCTTGCTGAAGGTGTCCTGCCCTGAAAAAGCAGATGAACTGATTGTGATAATAGAAAACCAATAATTTAAAGAAGTTAATAACTGCTTATATGTAACACTAAATTGATCCATAGGAGAAGTAAGAAAAAAAAAAATTATATTTGACAGATTCACATTAGAATACTAACAATTATCTTGAAAAACTTTTCCCATTAATTTTGGGAAGAGTTTTAGTTATATCAATTGCTATCTTAATTCAATTACACCCCCTCCTCCTCCT
>VWZN01001919.1:49811-76133 GCA_013396955.1 Regulus satrapa
TGAGCTTTTTTTTTTTTTTTTTTTTTTGAGAGGAGTCTTATTCTTTAGGGAGAGGTTTGCAGTTATTATTTTGTAGTCATTGTTTTGTCTGGGAATGTTTTGGGGATTTTTTTGAGAATGAACAATGACAGCATTATTTCTCCTTGCCAAAGAGGAGAAGATACAACTCAATATACAATATGGAGATGTGAACTAAAGTGAGCCCAGAAAACAGTGTGATATTTAGGATAATTCAGACTTTTGCTAAACAGATTCCCTGCTAAGGAAATTCACCAAGAAAAAACATTTTGGGTAAAGGTTTTCATCTCCCACTCCTTCATTATTTTTTTGGCAGGATAATATTGAAAAGGAATTGCAGATAACAGAAATTAGTATACATGGTTAATTTTGAAAAGTAGCATCCACTTTTTGTCTGGTGCCATCATAAAAATTTATGTTTATAATATTGCTTTGAAATATTAGGCATAAGCTGAGAGATAAATTAATAAAAAAGCTTAATAATTATTTTTTTGATATAACAAAACTTAACCAAAGTAATTTTTAGGGCTACTAAGATGCTAGCTCTAACTTTGAAAAAGTTTTCTGTGCTTTCTTCATCAGTTTATATCCCTTCTGAAACTTTAACTGGATTCATATTTCATGATAAAGAAACAATAAATTGCAGAAATCAATTTAAATAACCCCTTCACCCCCAAACTTGACTGTCCACTTGCTTTAATTACAGAGCCATGATATTTTTCCCTGATTTTTGAAGGGGCCATTTGTCCGCTATTCCCTAAAAGGAGCAAATATTTCTCCAAGTGACAACACTAATTAAACAGAAACTGAGATGAGAAAAAATCACTGAGACCTCATTTTACTCAAAGTCCAAATATATCAGCTCTCATAAACCAAGTTTCTCAACCTACGCAGCAAAGATCTGTAACCTTGATCTCCCACATTCACACTGAAATGGCTAATAGCTACTTTTTAGTGCAAATTCATTTTCTTACAAACCAAATTTAAGTGTTATTCAATTCTCTTATCTGAGGCCATATGCCTAAAAAGTAATTACTCAGCTAGCATTTTTAATTAAAAAGATATTATCTATGGTTCTAGATGCATTAAATACACCACTGATCTCAGATATCGAATGAAATTTCCACAGATGAGTCACGTCATGCACTCTGAGGTTTTAGGGGTTGCACTGTAACTGGTGGTAACTATGAAGTAGAGGTGGAATAGGTACCCACCAAATTCTCTCAGGTCAAAGTTGCAGACAAAGAAAAATAACTTTGCTTCTTGGTTTTGGTTTTTGGTTTTTTGGGGGTTTTCTTTTGGTTTTTTGATTTTTTTTTTTTTTTGGGGTTTTTGGGGGGGGGGTTGGGGTTTTTTTTTGTTTTTGCTTCGGGTTTTTTTGTTTGTTTGTGTTTTGTTTTGTTTTTGTTTTTGTAACAAATAACAGCTTTATTACTCTTAACAAGATCAGTTGACTTAAAGGTGATGCCTGAATTTAAACTCGTCCCAGGACTATAAATCCCAAACTTCCCATCTGTTCTATGTCCCTGCAGGCCACGAGTGTCCAGTATAGAAAGCCTCTGGTAACAAGTCGAGATTCTAAGACAATCTAAATCCTTATATCACTCAATTAACTTTTAATGAGCATTCCAGCCCAAGTTCATTGAGTCTGTCCCTTAATTACATTGAATGTTAAGCTGTGTCAGTTTCATGGTTAATAATTAATCAATTAATTCTTTGCATACAAGAATAATATAATTTCTACTGCAAGGTGTTGATCACCATCACTCTCTTAAGCAAATTATGTCAATTAAAAAAATGTTTATATATTTTATGCAAACTTGACATTTTTAATTGCGATTTTTTTAATAAAAATTTTATATCCAGTGCTATAAGGAGATCAATTTCTAATATTACATTTTTCAAGAAATGGGTGTATAATTAGAATCAGGGACGGGTAGCATCATTTTGCAACTGGTAAAAAATCACCTGCAAAGAGATGTGTCCACACAGTGCATTCAGTGTCATTAAAATTAGAAAATAAGTATCATAGCATCAATCTATGGATTTTTTTTTTTTTTTTTAAAGAAAACAAGCAGTATTTATACACTGATTGCACGTATTGAGGATTTGAATCAGGTTGCAGCTCAATATACTATCAACCATCATCTTCAAAAGATTAAAAGTATATTCCTATGGCTAGGAAAGAAGAAGGAAAAGAAATAAATAAAATTTTATTCTTTAAGCATTAGTGATTAGGCATTTATTATCTAAAACCTGAGCTACATGTAGACCTTGCATCCTGGTTATTTTACTATACTGAAGAAGTTTCATTAATAACAAAATAATGATAGCAATAACAACAACAACAACAACAACAACAACAACAATAATAGTACTTATTGCTGTTGTTTTGAGTTATGCCTTTAGCAGTCTTCAAACACATACTGCAGTTAAAATTGAATCCTACTTCACTTAGAACAGCTGCCAGCACATATCACACACAAAGACAGCATACACGTGTTCTGATCTTCCTCCTCTCATGCATTCATTTGCCATTATTACTAATAATGTGTGTGTTATCAAATTTTATGTTTAATCACATTTTAACCAAGCAATCAATACTGGTATATTTGCAATATCTTAATTAGAATCTCCAGTGATTAAAGTAGGTTAATTTTAGGTCCAGGACAGTAGATTTCAGCAGTCTGCTATGACAACCACTTTCAATCCGTCAAATGATCCAAGACAACATTCTCATAACAGAAACCCACTTTCAAAACTCTCATTCCAAAACCATTTTGGAATTTTCTATTTTGTCTTGTTTTCAGTCTATTTTCCCCACCTGAGAATTAGCTCCTAAATAATCTGTGACCAGTGCTTCTGTGCATAAGCATCATACATTGTTTGTGCAGATACCTAGCACTACAACCCTGAGTGAGGTGTAAACCCAAAGAAAAACACTTAAAACAATCTAATGGACTGGCATATACGAGTACAGATTGAAGCTGGGGTTGCTTGATTGGCTGGGTTGTTTTGTTTTGTTTTGTTTTGTTTTGTTTTGTTTTGTTTTGTTTTGTCTTGTCTTTCTAACATGTGGCTATATGCAATATATACACTTCTACAATGTCATACAAAATCAAAAGAGAAAATTTACAATAATATTTATGATAATGTTTGAAGCAGCAAAATATCTTAAAAAAAACTCTTAATTTAAGACTAGCTTTGCATAACCTTCAAGAATTTTTCCATCTATTTGCTTAATGTACATAAATTTTATTTCCAATTCCAATAGCTGCATTTAAAGTTTATCTTTATTAGAAGTATCTTCAATTATATAGATTATTATATTTAGCCAGTTGCTTCACTCAGCTGCATTTATTTAATTTGGATTAAGGCCATATGTGGATTTTGAATTCTATCGTAATACCTCATCTCATAGGTGGAATTCTTGAGGCACACCAAGACAAAAAAGCTATCTCAGAATGAATATTTTTTTTAAAAAAATAGCACAGGTAAGTAAAAGACAAGATGCTCCATGAAAGAACTTTTACACTAACAGTAAAAGGAAGATTTCAGCACTATTAAGAAATAGCAAGGAGTTAATTGCAATAATATGTATAAATTAGCATGAGAATAGCTTCTATAAATTATTTTTATTTTAAGTCACATTTAAACAAAAATATGAAAGGAAAACTTGAACAATTAATGATTAGCAATTTATTTAAAATAATATACATAATCTGGCATATGTTCTCTCTCATAAAAAGAATGAATTTTTTTCTTAAGACAAAATAAAATGCCATGGTATATTCCGTGCAATAAAAGCATTGACTTTCTTGCTTATAATTTAAGAAAGATCTTATATGAAGCTGTGTGAAGGGCAAATGGACACTGTTCCCTAATTCAATAAATTTAATGTTTCTCTGTTAGAGCATAAATACTTGCTTTGCTAAGTTTTTAGAGCACAACCTTAATGTTTTGGGAGAAGGGGGAACAACAAAAACAGAATATCCATTTAGTACAGAGGTTATGTTTCCCTTAAAATATCCCTGGAAGGTTTTTTATTTTCTATTCTCCAGTGAACAGCTTCCATGAAGTAAAAGTGATTAATACAGTTCTCATCAACTATCCAATTTAAAGCATGTGCAGACAATGTAAATAATAGCAAAATAAAGCAGCCACATCTGAAACCAGAGCATGGATGCCCCTGCTAAACTATTAATTTAGGTTTTACTTGTACTATAACTCTTTGTGGTTCCTAAACCTGAAATGGCCATGAAACTTCATTTGTTTCAAAATAAAATGTGCTTAAAAAAAAAGATAAATGTTACACTTTTTTGTTCTATCTTCTCCTCAAGGGACTGGATCAGAACTATATCTGCATAGTAGAGTTTTGAGGTACCAAATTTGTTTTAATTCCACTTTGGAATACAAACACTTTTTTTGCCCATATCTATATGAGACTAGAATACTGTCAAAATTGGCTTAAAACCTTTCTTCCTTTTTTTTTTTTTTTTTTTTTTTTTTTTCCCTGGTTAAAAAGNATCTGAGGAAAAAAGGTTTTTTTTTTTTTTTTTTTTTTTTCCAGGATTAGAAGATCTGAAAGCTAAGAAATCCCTGAGAAGTAGTTGCTTTGAAAGTCCTCTGACCACTGACTGCCTGGTTTATCTTTTACTATCTGATTCTGCAGTCTGCTTGGAAAATTTGGGGTTACCTGGTGAATACTTCAGATATGTGAATAAGTTCTACTAGTGCTGTAGGATTGTACATGGTGATGTGCCCCAAGCTGTGATGGTGCAAGTATGAAGAACATACCAGAAAGAAAAACATTCACTTTAAAAACTTTCAAAGCACCCCATTTTCCAACAGCACTGCAAGTAAAACTTGTACCATTAAAAAACAAGTGCACACACAAGAGAAATGATTTTGACCTAATGAAATTAACTAAACCAGGGTGCTTGGCTTAAATTGAAAAAAGACTGAGCTTCATGGCAAAGTAGAACTTTGCACTTCATTTGCTTTTGAGAAAGTGAGAGGTGGGACATTCCACTTGGAAAACAAAATATTTGTAATGTCTCTTCTCTCCAGATGAAGAGATGTAGACAGAACATTCAATCCTTCCAAGGGCAGAGTAGCGAGGAGTGAAACAGATTTCCCATTTAAAATTAAAGATTAATAGAATAATCTAGGTTGTAAAAGACTTCGAGATCATCGAATCTAACTGTTAACCCAGCACTGCCAAGCCCACCACTGAATGTCCCTCAGTGCCGTATCTACACACCTTTGAAATACCTTCAGGAACATTGACTCAAACTCTTCCCTGGGTCGCCCGTTCCAGTACTTGAAAACCATTTAATTAAACAAATTATTCCTAAAATCCAAGGTAAACATCCTCTTGTGCATTTTAATGTAGTGTCTTCCTTGGGAAGATGTAGTTGCTCCTTGGGAAAAGAAGCTGCTCCCTACCTGTTTCTACCCTCCTCTCAGGAAGTTGTACAGAGCTGTAAGAGTGCCCCTGAGCCTCCATTTCTCCAGGCTGAGCCCCCTCAACTCCTTCAGCTGCTCCTCATCAGCCTTGTGCTCCAGACCTTTCCCCAGTACTGTTCCCTCCTCTGGACATGCTCCAACACCTCTGTGTCCTTCTTGCTGTGAGGGTCCCCAAACTGAAGGCAGGATTTGAGGTGTGAGCCCCCCGGTGCCCAAGACAGGTGATGGCCACTGCCATGTCCTGCTGCCACGCTATTGTTGATACAAAAGGGACAACTGAAAACAAAGAAGAATTTTCTTCTTGTAAACCAAGAGGAAGGTTCAGTGTTTTTCCATCATTTTTCGGTGAAATTTCTGAAATTTCCTAAAATCATGTATTCAAGTTTTGGGTTTTTTTTTCATTCCTTGTACATCTATATTAGAACTACAAACCAAATTTAAAATGCTATTTTTACCCATATCATTTCTAATATAATTTAATTTTTTATAATATTAAAAAATCAATTTAAAAAAAAACATTCTAATATTTCAAGAAGAAGAGGAATTGATGGGAGGATTTATTTGCCTGATAGTTATGTGCTTTTCACTCTGGTTAATATTTTAGCAATCATTTACCTCAGAGAGGATTTTATACTCTCTTCTCTAATGCCCCAAATACATTCCAAAATATACTCCTGATTTCCTGTGGTTTTTCACATTTGAATTTCAAACGGAATGCATATAATTAGAACAATTTTACCTGAATTCACTGAACTCACCTAAATTCTTTATTGCTTTTGCAGTTTTCAGCAAATTGCTATCTGCTTTTTGTGACATTCTTTCCCTTCAAAAACATTAGATAATTTGAAGATGTTATTCTAAGAAATAAAGGGGAATTATAACTCTATAGTTTCAGTAGTAACCTGATGTTTTGAAGAACTGTAGCTGAATTTTTTTTAATCACTCTTCCTTTCTTAAATGTTTTGAGGAATACATAAGAAAACTTACAGATTGGAAACATACGGAAAAGCTCAGACTCCATCTTCACTATAGAAAACAGCACACAGAGAACAAGCAGCATGTTTTTTTCTAATTCTCCTCACCTCTCAGCTGTATCCTTTATCCACTGCAATAGCAATGACCATCAGCCATCCCAGTTTATGACAGCCAAGTAACAGCTTTTAGACTTCAGAGAAGACAGACAGCCAAATTGAAGTCTCTAATGGAGGTTAAGAAGGGCTGACAGGGTTACAAGGGTTTTTTTAGAACTCAGAATTTCTTGTTTGGATAAAAAAGACCAAAACTGAAGACTGCTATTATGCCAATTGTTTAAAAGAGGACTAATATTTAGGTTACATCTATAATGAAATAAATATGTGCAAGAATTTAATGAGTCTGTTATTATAAAAGATACACAGGAATTAGGCTTAGATGGTCACAGGTATTTGGGAGCTTTTCACTCAAGTCTCTCTTTGCCAGAAAAATTCATGCCATTTATATTTTCTGTTTTTCTCTATTCCAAGGTCTGCACATTTGCCTTTCTAATACTTAAAATATTACTTGACAGCAAAATAGATATTTTTCTTAGATTATCAGATAGGATTTTTTTTCCTCATTAAGACTGGATTGTGAAGTTGTTCAATACCTTTCTGTGTGTAAAATAATCCCACTGTACATAAACCTAATACATCATATTCTCCTCCTGTTCATAGCTCTTGGGCAGAATGACACTGTCTGTTCATATGCAAATTTTTCCTTATCTATTCCTGATTTTTCCTTATCTATAAGACAGTGGAGATTAATAAAAATCACCTAATGGAAAAGACATCTAAAATTATACTTTTTCCTGTGCTTTTCCACTATCCTTACTATAAGACAACTAACAAGGGATGCTTAATTAGTTTTCTCTTCTATTTTATCCATTGCAAAGTATACTCTACTATGACTTGGCATTATTGGAAATTAGGAATATGAATAGCACTTTTTAAAAAGTCTAGTCACAAAAGGGAACACAGATGTATATCTAGTTGTGCATCTAACATATCTTTGATTTCTCAGTATTTCCTATAACCACTAGAAGTATTTCAAAACTTGCAATGTGTGTTTTGAGTCCAGAATCCCCCATGTGCTGGGCTGCACCCAGAGCCCCGTGGGCAGCAGGGCAGGGAGGGGATTCTGCCCCTCTGCCCCGCTCTGCTGAGACCCCACCTGCAGGGCTGCATCCAGCTCTGGGCTCCCAGCTCAGGAAGGACAGGGACCTGCTGGAGCCAGGCCAGAGGAGGCACCAAGGTGATCAAAGGGATGGAGCAGCTCTGCCATGAGAAAAGGCTGAGACAGTTGGGATTGTTCAGCCTCGAGAAGAGAAGACTTTGGGGTGACCTAACTGTGGCCTTTACAGTACCTGAAGTTAGCCCACAGGAAAGATGGGGAGGAACTATTCACATGTGTCTGGAGTGACAGTGATACCTGGGACATTCCTGGACAATGGGGAGTAGCTTCAAACTGAACGAGACTAGACTTAGGTTAGATATTAGGAAGAAATTCTTTACTGTAAGGGTGGTGAGGCCCTGGAACTTGTTTCTGAGAGAGGTTGTTCATCCCTGAAAATGTTCAAGGCCAGGTTGGATGGGACTATGAGAAACCTGGTCTAGTAGAAGTTTTCCTTGCCCATGGCAGGGGGCTAGGGACAAAATGATCTTTAGGGTCCCTTCCAACTCAAGCCATTCTAGGATTCTATGAAATAGAGACAACAGCAAGTAAAATGTAGAAATACTCCTCCATTTAAACTTTCATCCAACTATACTTTTAATAATGAAGGATCATGCAATATATCTCTGAATAAAATCATAAGAGATGATAACCTCCTCTTATGTTTCCATAATAGTAGGGAAGAGTAGATTAGAGTTTTGGAAAAGTTGCACATAATCAAGATCTCATCTCTGTAAAATACCTGAACTCTATTTATTGATAATTGGAACCCTTCTTGCCTTATCAATAAAAGAGAAATAATCTGTCCATTGTGCATGTAATTTAAAATATTCTACATTTTCCCTTGCTTATTCAGTATGGAAAATCAATGGTGCTCTAGAATATAACAAAGACATAGGCATTTGATTATTCCCCTTTAAAAATTTTATGATAACTGATTTGAAGTTATTTACTTTGAACAAAGAAATATTGCTTTTCTATACTTAAAACCCCAAGAGTGGCCTTGAATAGCTATGAAGTTCATTTAAAATTCATATTTTTACTTCTCCAATCTCTGAATTTTAGTCTTAGAACACTTGCTTTCTGCTGGATCTGAAACCACCAGGCCAGGCCTTTTGGCATTATCATGCAAAGTCTTCCATAAGCAAATCCTCCTTTCAAGGACTGCACAGACAATGTTACATGTGAAGCTATGTTTTTATGTGAAGCTAAAGAATAAAGAGTATTTATGAGAACAAGAACTACCGTGCAACCTTTCTCTTATGCATGAACATCATAAATGTATAACATAATGATACAAAAGGTGTAGCTTAAATTCAATACAGATTCATTATCTCCCTAAACCTCTCAAACATCAATACTTGAAAACCTTGATCTTAGATTTATACTACTCAGAGCATGGAATAGCCAAATAATGAAACACATGTAGAGCAACTGTACCCTGAGATCCACAGTAAATTTCAGTGTGAAATTATGCAAAAACACAACTACCAAAATCCCCGAAAGTCCAAACCAAAAGCCTTTTCACAGCATTTTATAAGAAAGGAGGAGGATTAGAGAAGGTGAAGAAAAAAACCCACCTCTTTGGGTCAGTTTTTTAAGGTCAAAAGAATTTCTTTTACATGAGAAAATAATGATTGGTGCTGGAAAGTGCAATCCAGATGTGCATGCCCACAACCAACCTACTCACACAGGCACACAAATTTCAGGATTCATAATTTAATTTTGCTTTTCACATTCAATATACTACATATATCCAGATTTAAAGTAAATCGTTTAACTGTTTCTAATTTTATCCTAGAAATATATGAATGCATTTAGACAAATATATCTTGATAAAATCAGATAATTTTTAACCTGCCAGTGCTTCTGTTTCTTTAATAGCTAAATGCCATATGGAATAGTTAAATGCTGAACTTTACAGTATAACTAATATTTTTAGATTTATTGAAAGGTTCTATTTTACAAACCCGCCAAGCTTGCAAATTCCATTCTAAGATCTACAGTGTAAATCAATATAACTGTAACTATTTCAATCACACATTAGTCTAACATAATTATTTCATTCTGAAATTTGGGAGCACTTAGTATTAACGTAACTGATGAAAGTTGGCAGTCTCTCCCTTATAGTGAAAATACAATTTAAGAACAAAGTATTGATTCATTTAAGTCTGAATGTGAGAAATAATGTCTGTTCTATAATCTTAGCATTTCTTTCATCTCACAGTATTAGTGCTGCAAGCTGGAGCTGCTGTAGCTTTGCTTTGCTCACAAATGGTTTAAATCAAAAGGCTTAGAAGTGGAACTCAAGGACACCTAGATCTCCAAATCTCCACAGTGTTCTAGAATTTCTAGTTCTCACTGTTTTAGAATAACTAGCTCTCACACTTATCAGGATTCCAGTTTTATTTTGAGAGCATCTTAAAATCTGGTTTTAGCCTACATAGTGGGAATGCAACACACTCCCCCCTCCCCGCAACTGCAGAATTTCTCTGCTTAAGTAATGAGGTTCCACCATAATTACTGAAATAATAATTTCAGATATTCAAATCCAAGTCTTTTTCAGACCCTATATCAGTGGACAGCCTAGATTTGATAATATTTGCCATTCTAACACTCATAATTCATCACTAATTAAACCAAAATTAACCTAGAGAAAAATAAGATTTTTTTCCTTGTTCTCAACTAATTGCAGTAAGTCATACAAGTTATAAGTAGTTCAAACAAAGTTCTAGGTAAAACACTCCAGATTACTAATTAAAACTCACTCATCTAACTGATGGGCTGATTTTCCAGGAGCTTTTCTTATTCAGCCATTCTCTGGTTCTTCCTCAATCATCCTGTCACAGATAATCCATCTTTGAGACGCATTCATTTAGGAGAACCTGACACTTTTTATTTTTAGCCTTCTGTCATAGTTCAACCCCAGCCAACAGCCAAGAACCGTGCATGTGACTCCCTCATCAGTGGGATTGGAAATAAAACCAGGAATTTAAAAAATCTAGAAAGCCCATGGATCAAGACAAAAACAGTTTAATTGGAAAAGGAAAAGCCATGTGTGAAAGCAAAGAAAAAAAAAATTAATGCACTGCTTCCTATATATGGGCAGGTTTTTAGCATCCCAGGAGAGCACATGATGTGTAATGGCAACTTGGGAAGACAAACATTATCACTCTGAACATCCCCCACTTCTCCTCTTTTTGCCCACTTTCCTATACCATGATGCCATATACTCCAGGTAATCCCTTTGGTCAGTGGAGATCACTTGTTCTGGCTGTGTCTTCTCTCAGCCTCCCAACATCCCCAACCTCCTTGCCAGCCTGAAAACACAAAAAGAGAAAAGGTCTTGGCTCTGTGTAAACTCTGCTCAGCAACAACAAAAACATCTCTGTCAACCCTGTGCTCAACACAAATCCACACCAGCCCCACACCAGCCAATGGGAAGATAATTAACTCTACCCCAGTCAAAACCAACACACCAGCATATATGAGTAATGAAGAAACCATAAACTCATACCAGAAAAACAATTCTGTCATAGTATCACAGGCTGCACACAGGTACACATACACACACACTTGGGGAGTGGCTGACTAAATATTATCTGCGTAAAAAATAACATGGAAAAATAACTGAAAAACAAACAAGTTAATATTTTTTGTATAGTATTTATTAGACTATGTCTCTTCCCATAAAGTCAGATTTCTATGAGTATTTCAATGCTGAAAGATAAGTCAAACACAAACCAGCTTTACTAGAACAAAAGATTAATTTCTATTGCCAGTCCTGGTATTCCAAGTGTGAAAAGCAAAAACTGTATCAACAAAGAGGAACTGGCTGAAGATGTGGACTTTAGGAACAACTTGTTGGCAGTGTTGATGTCTGAATAGGAGTCAGTGAGGTAAATAGGAGTATTTTAGTTCTGAACTTCAGGAAAGCAGGTCTGTTTAGGAAACTGCTGGGAAGAAGTTCACAGGCTAAGGCCCTGAGGGGAAAAAATTTTCTTTGATTTTCAAAAACCACCTTCTCTAAGTTCCAGAAGAGCAGATCGCAGGAAATAAAAAATTTAAAAAAAAAAAAAAAAAAGTAGCAGGAGCATTGCATAGGGGGGAAAGGAGTGTTTGGTAGATCAGATGGTTGTGCTGACATTCAAGAATTCATAATGCAAAGACTTGCATTTTGGGAAGAACAGCCCCAGATATCCATGCAGGCTGGGATTTGACACACTGGAAGGCAGGTTTACAGAAAAGTATTTGGGGCAACTCTTAGAAATTTCCCTGTGAGCCATTGATGTGCCCTTGTGACAAAAGAGCTGATAGCCTCTTTGTCTGCATTAGGCAGAGCTCCACCAGCAGGTGAAGTGATCCTTGTCCTCTCCTTAGACCTGGAGAAACAAATCTGCATGATGGGTCCAGTGCTGGGCTCTCCAGTAAAAGACAGGCAGGAATGTCCACTGCAGCAAATCAGGGAAGGAGCCCAAAGCAGGTTATAGGCTTGGATTATCCATCTCATAAAGAGAGGCTGGAAGGTCTGGAAATCTTCAGCATGGACCATAACATATCCATGTGTGTAAATACCTGATGGTGCAAGTAAAGAAAAGGGAGACAGACTTTTCTTGCTGATGGCAGGACAAGAAGCAATGAGCACAAAACTGAAAAATTTGAAATATAATTTATAAATAAGGAGGATTTTTTTTTTTTTTTCCCTGAGAAAGTGATTGAAGACTGGAACACATTTTGCCTACAGAGATTGTGAAGTCTCCATTCTTAGGGATGCCCAAAATACGACTTCACACAGCTTACCATTTCATCATCCTATTATTTTAACAAAGACTTGATCATTTCCTTCTCTACATGTCTCAACTGAAAAGGAATTAGTGGAATTTTTTTGTATCATATTGATGTTTTGGTATATTGGAGCTGAGAACACTGGAAGTAAAAGAGCAGACACCACAACAAACTGATTAAAAAAAAAACCAAAAACAAACAAACAAAAAAAAACCCACAAAAACCACTATTCTGCAATCCTGATGTGCCTTAGAGATAGTAAGAGTATTAAGTGATCCCTGGGATGAGCTGCCATAATTTGATATATATATTGCCTGTATGAATACAATACCATACTGTAGACAATACCTAAGAACAACTAGTTAAATATCAAGTCTATGCCTTGATCTAAAGTCTTACTTAAAAATAGAGAACAACGACATAGGTTATTGCAGAATTATTTTAAAAGCATTCAAACACACTTCCTGAAAAAAGGACAAAGAATCTAAGTAGTGGATTCCTACTATTTTTCTTACTTAATTCATAATTTTTTTTTCATTCCCTTAAGAAAATCATCAACAAAAATAGGGTTAAGAACATCTATCAATCAGGATCCCTGTTCTTTGTGAGATTTCTATAGAATAAAATGCCTGCAGTTTCCTTACAAATTATCCATGACTAGATAATTTATCAGAATTCTAGAAATGTGGGATTCATATTTCATGGCAAACACAGTCTTTTAAAGGTAATCTGTTTGTCGTAAATGCCTTATTTTTCACTCTTCTCTTCAATATTCTAAGAATTTATGAAGAAATGTGACAAACCAGAAAAATATACAATTTCTCTAGCTTGCTGGGAGAGATGAAAATCCTTACTTTGATTACATTTGCATATCTGTAATTTACTAGTTTAATTCTGGATTGATGCATCAGTAGTTCAAGATATAGACTGAATGTCAGCAGGAACAAAATCAGAGTATTTTCTCTAGCCATTGTTTGGAAAGGAGAGAGAACAAAGGTTATTAACTAAAAGCAATGCCACCCTAAACAATTATTACTAAAGGCTGATACTACCACCTTGTGTCTGCAGGTCTAAAATAGTTTAAGCATATCTTGACACCACACGTTGCTCTAGTACTTTGAGAATTCAAAATAATTTTACATACTTCAGTAGATTTTCTGAGAAGGTCATTTATAACCAGTAACAGTTCCATATACATTACTTTTAAAAGGTAGAATTATGTGAACATCTAAACCAAAACAAAATCTGTAGCACTGAGACTGCAGATCCCATAGAGGAAACAGAACATTTGTAGCATTGCTGCTCTAAACCAGAAGAAAGCCAGAAAATTTTTTAAAAGAGAGAATGAGAGAAAATCTCTATTTCTAAGACCTACTGTTACATAAAAAAGCTCATACTCACCTGCAGAAAAAGAAGGTTTGCCTAGTAAATTACTAGTGATGATGTTTCTCAGCTCTCAGAAATATTTTGGGGTAAATTGTCCTGCTGGAATGCTGCGGATAAATATATTTTGTAAAAGAGCTCTTATTGAGAATTTGCTTCTAAGTATTTCTCCATTTCTTTTGTTCCTTTAACATTTGAAGTCTGAGATAAAAATATTCACATGTATAAAAAATACTCATATACTGTTATTTAAAACTAGCAGTGGTTGTTGAAGTCAGATACTTTAGCAAATGAAATTATGTTCTGCACTTAAATTTTAAATTCACAGACTGAGGATTGATTTAACAATTTGGGAAGGGGCGGTATTTGTTTTTGTTTGTTTTCTGAAGAAAAAAACCTAAACAAAAGCAATGATGGCACTGAAATGGATTTGGTTACTGAATATGGCTACATATGAATCACAGACACTAAAATAAAGCCTGATAAATCTGATTAAACAATGTCTATGCTCTGAAATACAAATTTCTTTTAGATACTAGTTCCATACAAGTGCTCATGAAGAGACATATTGCCAGGAGAGTTCTTTCCAGGCCACAAATTGTTAGCTAGTATGCTACTTTTAAAATAACTTTACAAACCATTGACTAAATTAATGTGAGCTTCAACTACTTTATTTTTTTTTGCGGCTAATTTTCTTGTAGGAAAGTAAATTACTTGGAATCTGAAACAGTTCAGCACTTGGTTGAATATCATCTTTTGAAATACAAAGCATAAGAAATATACCAAATTACTCTTGCTATAACAATACTGAGAACTGCAACACAAATCTTGCCCTTGATCGTGTAGCAAATGGCACTTTTATAGTAACAGAATAGAGTGGAAGACCTACACTTGCAGAAAATTGGAAGCATTTTGCAAATAGTTCCTCAGAAGGAATTATTCCTCCTTTGCTGTCCTTTGTTAGAAATCTCTTGTCCTTTTCTGAGCAAGAAGAGCATTTATTTTTAGGAAGATTTATGTATGTTTTATGAATTATGTCCTGCTGTAGCAGCCTGGGCAAGGTTTCAGCACTTCCTCAAGCAAATTCTCACATCAGCTTCTTTCCAGAGTTGGCTGTGTTGGATTCGGTAAAGGAAGGTGAAAGGAATGCAAGAATAGAACTGAGTATGAGCTAAGGGACACCGTAAAACTCAGTGTCATACCTGTTGTTTCTGTGCTAGACTAGGTCTAAAGGGAATGTGGATAGACTGCAAGGATTGCATTTGTTTTCACTTGAACAAAGAATTAGGTCAGTAACATTCTTTTGCCACATTACCCTCTACCTAACCATATTACTTGTCTTCCCAAAACACCAAATATTAACTCATATAATCATTTAACAAAACCTGTCCCCAGTGCCACTAATAATTTTCACCTAATTCACAACCTCACAAAACAGCTAAAATTCACTTTGACTAAACAAAGGAATTTCTGGTCTAATTATAACAGTCCATCTCATATGATAGAATATGGTATCAAAGAATCACACAATCTCAGAATGGGTCAGGTGGAAAGGGACTAGATCAGGTCACCTGCTCCCACCTCCTGCTGAAGCAGGGTCATCCCAAAGCACATGGCACAGGATTGCATCCAGATGATTTTGGAATATCTCCAGTAGGGAGACTCTATACCATCTCTGGGTGATCTGTTCCAGTGTTTGGTCACTGCACAGTGGAGAAGTTCTTCCTCATGTTCAGATGAAACTTTCTGTGCATCAATTCCTGCCCGTTGCCTCTTGTCCCATTGCTGGGCATGGAGCAGAGCCTGGTCCATTCTCTTACCCCTCCCTGCAGACACTGACAGACACTGGTGAGGTCCTTTCTCAGTTATTTCCTCTTGAGGCTGAACAGCCCCAGCTCTCTCAGCCTTTCCTCATAGGAGAGCTCCATCCCTTCATCATCTCTGTAACCTCCACTGGAGCTGCTACAATTCCAGGTCTCTCATGTCCTGATGAGCCCAGGGCTGGACACAGCACTCCAGAGGTGCCTCACCAGGGTAGTGAGTACAGAGGCAGGATCGCCTCCCTGACTTGCTGGAAATCTTGCCACTTTACCCAAGAACATGTGTTGGCTAGTAAGGAATAAAGCTCAGTCATGAGTCACCCTTGTGCAGAGGCCAAATAAAGCATAGAATGAATCTGACATTCTGTGAAGTTCCTAAAGGAATTTGAATATTTTAAAATAATTTTTCTAGCCTGTAAATCAAACTATTGATTAAATTCCATCCATTCTGCAAACAATTACTGTCAAAGAATTCCACTATTAAAATCTATTTTAATTATCACCAGTGTTGCCTATGCCTGTTTACTGAAAATTGTATGCATCTAAATTAGATTTTTTCCATTAGGGCATTTTTTTTTTTAAGCATTTTAGTATGTTAAAAAAAATACAGTGTTGATTTTACAAGTTACTTTTATTTTAGCATTCAGAAAATATTATTTTTAAAAATCCTTTCTTTTTATTAATATTTAGGAATTAGGAGAAGCCATTGCATTCTATCAATAATTTCCTACTTGGAGCACAGACTGAGTAATTTCTCAGAAACTGAAAGGTCCTTAATGAATTCTTCAAAGCTTATGACAATATAAAAAAAAAAAAAGTGATTTATACCATGATAATATTTTCAAAACAGTACTTTTCTATTTTATATGTGTTATTTGCTTTTCCATTTTCTAAATGGAGGACTTTGAAAAATATGGGACTATAGTAGGTAGTCTTTTAAAATGTACTTGTAAGGAATTTTGTGTGGAAGGTTATAAAAGGCTGTAAAATCCTTCCCTTGAGAAATTTTCTGCAAGAGAAGCTGCTGAGTAGGGAAAGGTAAGACTAGTCAGCCAGAAGGTTTAGAAAATCAATGACGGAAGAATTAATTTAGCAAAATGTTCTGAACTTCCTCATGGAAATAACTTAAGGTTTATGCACAGAGTGAAAGAAATGCTGGGATTCATAAGAAAAGTAAGACAGTCTGACAAAACACTGAAGAGGCAAATGCAAGTTCTGTCAGCAAGGCAAAAGGAAAAGGAAACAGCTGTTCTTAAGACAAATATTTACCCAAATAAAAAATAGCAAGAACTAGTGCATCAATCAGGGAAGAAGGAATGACAAACAGCTGCCAAAGTCAACAGTTAATTCTAATTCATATCTCATAATGGATATTGATGTAGGAGGCCTCCATAAACTTTTCCAAACCGAACTGTCTCCTGGCTAAAAAGTTAGTTTACATTGACACTCTAAATGCAAACAATGGGTTTAATCTATAAATATTGGCAGACCTTGTCATTGTAGCCAATGCAAAGGTCAATGATGCATATCAATTATAAATGCACTATTTGGGTTAGAATTAATATATTGACTTGCCTTGAACTTGAAAGTAAGTATGCTAAAGAGGTGCAGCCAACAGCAATATGTGAGCATTTTACAGTGTTGGCATGGTGTAGCATGGTATTAGTGTATGAGCGATGTGAGAAACGCAGGAGGGAGTGGGATAACTACACCTGCAAGGCAACTGAGCAACTAAGTCACCACATAGGAGAAAAGGCTGCAAATAGGCAGGACATCCTGCTAAAAAAGCACTACAAGGATGTTTGGCAAGATGGAGGGAAACAGAAGCACAGAATGGGTCAGACTGAAACCTGCTCAAGCAGGCTCATGCCAGAGCACATGACATGAGATGGCATCTACACAGCTCTGGTATATCTCCATTGAGGGAGACTCCACACTCTTGAGTGATCTGCTCCAGTGCCCAGTAATTGCACAGTGAAGAAGTTCTTCCTCATGTACAGGAATGATGCATTGCTGGCTATCCATTTGTGCCTGTTGTCCCATTGCCGGGCACCACCAAATAGAGTCTGGTCTATGCTCTGACTTCTCCCTGCAGACACTGACAGACAGGAAGGAGGTTATCTTCTCTCTCAGTTGTGTCTTTTTGAGGTGGAAAGCAGCCTAGCTCCTTAAGCTTTTCCTCATGAGATGCTCCAGTCCTCTCATCACCTCTGTAGCCCAAGAAACAAACCAGTGTGGGAAGCAGAAGAAAACCCTCTTTTGGCGGTGGAAATAGGGCAACAGGATAAAAGTATCAGACATCAATGCAGAAAATTGAAAGACAAACCCATTTTGCTTGACTTGTCTCATTGAGGAGTTCTCAGGGCAGATCACCTTGACTTTGGTCAGTAGGAAAAGTAAGGACAGCAGTTATCAGGGCTGACTGTGCAACTTCATTGCCAGAAGACCCACAGTTAAAGCTCAACATGGTTATCAGATACTAATATCTTTGTACAGGTAGTGATGATAACATATAAGGATTAAGCCTTAGCAAGAATTCCTTTAATAAAGGAATGCAGAAAAGGGAGTGAGTTCTAGAGTTTAAACTCTTTTCAGTCTTTAAAACATCCCACCATGTAATCTCTGACAGACAAATAGATTCAATTACATCATGACTCCTCTAAAACTTTCTTATTTTATAGTATGTTAATCCCCAGAGGAAGATTCAAGAAATGCTAAAAAACAAACAAAATATCAGGTCAGATCAAAACATGATCTCCGCTTAGTACTGTATTTAATATAAAAACATTTTTAAAATCAAACTTATATATAAAAGACTTTGTGATACAGCAACAAAGTCCTCAGACATCTTCAATTTCAAATAAAATACCCAGGGAAGCTTGCAGTGTGATCTGCAAATCATAAACATTGATTTCACAAATGGTTTCACAAATGCTTCTTTTGTTATTTTGGCAATTTTATATAGCAAGATTAAAAAATAAGTCAACCTCAGCAGAATTTCTTCATGATAAAGAAATTCCCTCTGATATTTTGTCGACGCTGTGATTTCTATGGTCAATGATGAAGAAAAGAGAAAGCATTTCAGAAGTTCAGTGCTTACTGCTGAACTGTATTCGTGTCTTCCTCATCTTTTCCTGTTAAAGTCAGTCAAAGATTAGTCAAATGATATACTAGGAATTTTTACATATTGGAAAAGCAGAAGTTTAAAACTAGTTTTTAAATTTTTTTCCTCTAACTACTTAAACAGGAAGTATTTTAAGGGGTGATTTCCTTCAAATTATCCCTTTTCCTTGGGCTAATGATATAAACTAGTCATTAAGTGTTAAACCTCACAGTAACGTTAGTGTGTTTTTATTATGTGGAACAGCTCCATGAAATCACAGATTCACAGAATGGTTGAGTTGGAAAAGACCTTACAGATCATTTAGTTCCAACCTGGCATGGGCATGGACACCTTCCACTAGACCAGGTTGCTCAAACATTCATTAACTGTGGCCTTGAGTACTTCCAGAGATGGGGCAACTGCACCATTCTAGTCAAAAATCACAAGGACATTCTGGTTCTACAACTCAATGCGAAGGAGAGGAATTTACATCATCAGATGGAATATAACCTTGGGGATAATTCACAATTCATCTCTCTAATTGCAGATTCAGCATGTGTGCATGTATCCTCACTAAATAATACATGTAAGAAATCACTAAGTTAGAGAATCAAACACAAAGTCAGACAACACAAGCACTCTTTTGCTACATTCTTGCATTTTAGGGCTTTTCTGAAAAGTCTTTCTTCAAAGGAAATTGTGTTTACTTGTGTACGTATATAACAACTTAGTGATCAAAGTCTGTTCTTTCGGACATTGAAACAAAATATAAAAATTAAAAGTAAAAATAAAAATGAATTGAGCTTCACAATGCAATCTAGTCTCTTTTTTTAGGTGTTTGTATGTTGTCTAAAATGGCATATGGGGTGACAATGCCTGAAGAATGATGCTGTACATATTACAGAGTCTGACCAGTTTCTAAACTTTCCCAATGACTCCAGAAATCCAAGGAATTTTGTCTCTGAATATGTAAAAGACACTTGCAAAGATTTATTCAGCACACTGTACTTCTCTTTAAAATGTGACAAGCAAAACAATATATATAGTCTGAAAAAAACAATAAATGCAGGCAATGAAACTCAAGATTCAAACTATAATGAGAGTGGATATTTTAATGCTGCAGATTCATACTTCCAAAATTGAATGTCTAGCTTTATTTAAGTTTGATGCAAACAAAATAAAGCTTGAAAAACTTTAATATAAAGAAAACAATATTTAGATGCAGGCAGAACTTTTCAACTTTTTTTCTTTTAATATTTTACAGGAATATTAAAGTTTGATGGTAGTTCTCAGACAAAGTATGACAGGGAAAACATTTCAAAATGTTTGTTTTCTCAGCTTTTTGCTATTCATATCATTTTTTGTAAGTGTTGGAAAAATACTAAGGATGCTTAACACCCAAAAAAATGCCATTATAATGAAAAAAAAATCTCCATAAATCAGTCTCTTAAACTACAGCAACAAAATATTAGAGTTTGAACCAGTATGTGGTGTATGGTTAAGTTGTTTAATAATTATTGAATATTTGTTAATATTTTGCAAAAGAAAATTCATACCTATGATTTTTACACCACAGGTCATCTTACTGATTTCTTCATTTAAAAGACTTTCACAACTTTTCCTAACTTTTTTCCCCTCTATCTTATATCAGTGCTTTGGTAACCCAACTCTGAATCTGAAAGGTTGCTTTTTAGTTATAAGGGGTTGAAACAAAAAAACCTAAACCAAACCAGAACACACAAAACTTCGGAGCCACTTTTTAAAGCAATTTAAATTCAGTTCCATAGGAAGTCACAAAGGCCACTTGATAAGTTGTTTGAACCCAAATCATTGCACTGAAGTTCTTCTGTTTTCACACAAAATGTTACAAGAATGTTCTAACTATTCTCTGAGCCTACATTTTCATCAAAACTTCTAAAGAACTGCTTCTAAAACAGAGTTTCCTTTAAAATCAGTTGCTTTGTCCTTTCCTCTCTGCTTTACAAGCTCATTTTGCCTGCTATTAATTATTTGTGTTACAGACAATAATTCATGAGGTAACACAAAGTGCAAGAGGTTTGAAGTATTGAGGATACTCTGATTACACAGACAAGGTATGTCCATCAAAAGATCAACTAGAAGTGACCTGCCACCTGGGTACTCTTTATTACCTTTTACAATTTCCACACCTCTGATTTTTCTCTGCAATATTTCATCTTCACTCTTCATTGTCCTCTAGGAGAAACTGCAAAACAAATACCACACTTTCATAACAATTATTTTTGCAGCATTACTATGAGTAGCTGCTTGGAAGATGTTTATTTTTTTAAAAAACATAGTATACATTAAATAGTGTAAACCATTGAGAATACTTATCAAAAACCTACCCTTGAGAATACTTATCAAAAACCTACCCTATGGATAGAAAATATCCTGGAAACGGAGAGATAAACTGCATTGCCACCTGTTGTCTGAAGATCCTCATGCAAATGTGCAGTACTTGACCTCACAACTCATTCCTAATCCCACTTAGGCACTTCTGCAAAGAAAATGCTTAAATTTACACCTATATCTTAAAAGTTTTTTTTTTTACTGAAGCTATCTGTAGGTTAGATAATTTTTAATGATAGTAGTAATTCACTATCTCATTGTCATTGCCTGTGTTATGCTACACATAATTAATCACTGCTATCTCTGCTGGGTAACAGAGACACGATCTCATGATTACTGTATGCTGCTGGATTTCACTTCCATAATTTAATTAATTATGAGAACTTTCTGATTAAATTTTCATAAACTGTATCTTGGCGCTACATGTATTAGATTTCTTTTCTCTGGGCAGTAATCACTACTGATACACAGATAGCAGAGAGTACATTAAACAAACAAGTACTCTAAGGGTTTTGTAAATACAGTTTTTATGGGCATCATAAGTAGATTTACCCAGCACCTCAGTGACAGAAGACAATAACAATCTATTTACCATCTCAAATCTTACATATTTAGCCATAGGGAAAAAATTGTTTGTGTACATGACATGACTGCTGCATTTTAAATTCTGCTTTCCATGAGCTACTAAAGAAGAAATAATTGCCAAGGAAAGAAGGGTCAGAAATAGTCACGAACTCATGAAGATGAAAAGGCAAGGAGAAATTTAGGTCATTAATTAGGCTGGGCTAGTTTATCTTCCTAGATAGCTTTTATGTGCATGGCATCATTAGGAGGCAGTGCTCCTCCATATTTGAGTTCTGGCTATATAATTCTCTCCAGATTGTCTTGGCAGCACAACATAACATTTCAGGAAAATCAAGGGTCTTCCTCACTCAAACTCCGAGTTTTATTGATAATTAGAATAATTCAAAAGGAAAGAATTTAAGTGTGATCCCTAATCATATCTACTTTTATAAGAAGTGTCTTATTATATTTATAGTTGTTTTTCCCTAGTCTAGTGCTACCCATATATATCACTATGGCAATGCAGCTGTTCAGTCTTTTGTGTATGATATAATGAGCCTTCTAGAGACAATGTCAGAGGTCTCTATTATCACTATCTCCATGCAGGCAATTGCAGATATATCAGAGCTTGCTTTTCCCAGACTCACTTGGGAATCACTCAGCCACTTCAGCACAGTATTCAGCTCTGGCTTTAAGTTGCCTTGAAAATCCCTCCAGATGAAAAGAATGGAAGCAATTATTTGTGCTTGCTATTTACATCATGTCTGTCAGTTTTCATTGCTAAAATGAGATAAACATTTTTAATTGTCTTTTCCAAACTATGTGCTCAATTTATCAAAACCTCCTGTGACAGGAAGAAATTCCAAACACTGTAGCAAAACAGAGCAAGACTGACTTTGAGGTTTAAGCTTTCAATCACTGTCAATAAAGGCTCAAGATCTTGATAACATTGAGGTGTCCTATCTAAAAACTGAAACAATGAGTGGTCATGGTACCATTTCAGACGGCTTTATTAAAATTTCCAATTATAATACAGCATGTACATTTAGCTACTTGTGATTTTTCTGTCTCTTCTGTAAAGCAAATTTTCTTCCAAATAAACAGTGATTTTAGCATTTCTCTCCATCTGACACTGGTCTGCTGACTGGCTGGTCAGTTTATTTTTTACTCTCTTCAAACATATGTGCTTGGATTTTTTGCTGTTTAGGTTTGTTGGGGTTTTTTTGCATATGCATGTGTTTTTTATCTATAATAAACTTGCTATGATTTGGATATATTTTCTGAAAAAGAAAATTTTTTACCATCACTTCTGGTCTAGGATCTCTTGAATGACTAAGTGGAGACCAGTCCCAAGTGGCATTGTTCAGGGGTTGGTATTGAGACCAGCAAGTTTTAATATTTTTGTTGGTGACATAGACAATGGGATTAAGGAACCCTCAGAAAATTTGCTGACAACTCAAAAATGTGTGATGCAGTCACACACTAGAGGGAAGGGGTGGATCCAGAGCGACCTGGACAGCCTGGAGACATGGGTCTGTGTGAACCTCATGAAATTCAACAAGGCCAAGCAAAAAGTGCATTGGGGCAAACCCTAGCACAAATACAGGCTGGGTAGAGAATGGATTGAGAGCAACTGTGGGGAGAAGGTCTTCAGGGTGGTTTTGGAGGAAAAGGAAAATATGAGTCAGCAGTGTGTTCTTGCTGCCCAGAAGACTGACTATGTCCTGAGCTGTACCAAAATGAGCATAATCAGGAGGCCAAGGGAGGTAACTCTGCTATTGTGACACTTTCCCTACAGTGCTTCATCCACTTCTGGGTCTCTCAACACAAAAAACAAGTAGGAATGAGTTGGAAAAAGTCCAGAGGAAGGCCTCAAAGATGATCAGGAGGCTGGCTGAACTGAGATTGTTCAGCCTTGAGGAGGCTCTGTGGAGATCTCATAGAGGCATTCTGGTACCTGAAGAGGCTGTGAGAGCTGGAGAGCAACTTTTGACAAAGACATATAGTGACAAGACAAGTGGTAATGGCTTCAAACTGACAGAAAGTAGGTTTAGATCAGACATTAGGAAAAAAATTCTATCCTTTGAGGGTGGTGAGGTGCTGGCAGCCCAGGTTGCCCAGAGAAGTTGTGTATGCCCCATTACAGGAAGTGTTCAAGACCAGGTTGGATGGGGCTCTGAGAAACCTGGTCTAGGAGAATGTGTCCCTGCCCATGCCAGGGGTTTGAACGAAAGGTTCTTATGGTCCCTTCCAACCCCAACTATTCTGTGATTCTCTGATACTAGGAATTAATGGATCTATCCAGTACTCTCTGAATTCTGGCAGGCAAGTTTAGAGATTGATGTTTAGAATGTTCCTCACAAATTTATGCTAGGATTTCCTCCTCCCTCCTAAGCTTCACATTCAAGTCTAAAAGAGCAATTACTAAATACTTGTAAGATTTTATCTCCTCCATAAGCAGCTCAAAGTCATTTAACAATAGCATGATACAGGGCACATTTCTTCCTTTAAACATTTCTTCCTTTAAGTTTCACAGAGCTTTGAGAATACACCATTAAACATATGTCTTGAAAAAGAATAGAATTAATATTACATATTTCCTGGGTTTATAATTCTGAGACTGGTGCAAGAGTACCAGTGGCATTTATTAAGGAAATAATTGTGTTGGTTTTGTTATCCAAGAAGCCTTCAGAGAGAGTGGAATTAAAAATAAACTAACGTCAGTGAACTTTGTAAACCTAATGACTTGTAGGAATATGGAATGAGTGGGAATATAGCCTGGAAACATTAAGTTTTTAGTTGTTCTGAAAGTTCATGAATAGCTATGCTGTTGATATTTTTAGATTATTTGAGAGTAGTAGCCACCTTTGTGCTTCTAAGAAAGTACATGTCTCTAAAAGTTTTTTTGGTTTATCTTCTGTTAGCATGAAAGTAAATGTGCATTACCAGGAAAATTGCTCCTAATTTATTTTAACAAGACAGCTTTCATCATAATTTTAGTAAATATTTTTATCCTGTATTTGGATGAAAGAAAAAAAAAAAAAAAGAGGGGAAGAAAGAAAGTATTACTTTTTAAAACCTCAATGATTTCTAAAAATTGGTGGTTGTGAGAAGAATAAATATAGCTGTCTTGAATTTTCCTACTTTTTCTGGTAAGAAAATCATTTGAGTCCTTGTTGTATGAGGTATTTCTCTTCTCATTTACTCCTGCCTTTAATGGCTGTTTCATTGAACAGCCCTTCTTATTTAGGAAATAAACTTTTTCTGTATGGACTAGTACTTTCATTTTCCTCTCACATCCTGTAATATAAGCATGTTTTATATTGGAGTCCATTTTCTTTATAAGCCAACTCATTTTCTCTTCTTTAACAGCTGTTATTTCTGAATTTCCAACCTATCTAACACTTATGTAAATCCATCTTACTGCCAAAAGTTATTTTAATTAAGTTGTATTTCTATAGTTTAACTCAAGGTCAATAGGCAAATAGTATTGTATTTTCATTTGTTTATTCACTGAGGAAGAAAAAATGGAGATGAAAATCCCTATGTTCATTTATTAGATATAGCTGTATTTTGAACCAATTGTTGGGATTGTCACAGATCTGACAATAATATTTTTGGGGTTCTTCCACTAAAAATCTCCCATCAGAGTAGACTGTGTTTATCAATGAAAATGAAACTTTCCTATCAGTAGTGAAACACTGAGACATCATTTTTCTTGAGGTTATAAAGACCATTTCTTCCTTTTGGCTTCCTTCAAATTCAGGAAACAAACAAACCATGGTTTACTGGTGGACTTGGCAATGCTGGGTAAATATTTGGATTTTATGATCTTAAAGGACTTTTCCAACCTAAACAATTACAATCTTCAAGAGGAACTGTCATTTTACTGGAATACATTTCAGGTCATGCTTAGCTTTTAATTTTGTTCTATAATCACACCTCAGATGCCTATTTAGTCAATTTACTGTACAACTATTACTCATTTTACTATAAAGTCCCTGGTTTTCAGTGACAGAAAATTGAGTCCTAAAACCAAAATGGAAGAAGCAATTAGGCATTTGCTAAAGTGGAGCTCAACATTTTTAGCAAATGCTCAGCCAAAGTATCTGAATACTATGTTCAGAACAAAAATTAATTTTTAAACAGGCTATTTTCAGGAAAAAAAAAAGTCCTATCAACAGGAAGTATTCTTACAGAAGTCACCACTAAAGAACTTTTTTTGGCAAAAAAATCTTATGTGCTTTCATGGGCCACTTTGATGAATTGTTGGCAGAGAGATTTAAGGACTTTAGAAACAAACAAACCTCAAGAGGACCAGAAAAGAGTTGAAAATAACTGGAGAATGCATGATGTAAGAAGTAATATTATATATGCTTGTCATATTTTAGTACAAGTATCCATCAATGTGTATCCATCTTCATGGGAGACAGGATAATAAGGTAAGTTTTTAGCCACACAAAACCTGTACGGTTATTTTCATTATTTAAATGCCTAAATGCTGAATTTCCTAAATTACCATGATGGTACTAAGTTTCTTGTACTCAGCCACTGGATTACTGTGGCCATTTTCAGCATGTATGCAGTGTTGTCCTCTATTCAAGTAAGAAAAAAAAAAAAAAA
>VWZN01001922.1:2534-20557 GCA_013396955.1 Regulus satrapa
TATAGCAGAGGAATGACACCACTTTTTATTTTGCTAACTGTAAACATGAACAGAGACTATACAGAAATTAAATCACCAAGTAAAACACTGTTAAATCTCAGAGTTAATTGGAGTTGAGCGCTTTAACATCCCATTCAGGACAGGAATTTGGGTAGCTAAGGCAGATGTCTTATGTTGGTCTTGAGATTGACTATTTGTTCAGATAGCAGTATTTGTGAGAGATGAGGGAAATAAACAACTGCTAAAAGTATTATTTCCAAGTATTTAAAAATTACTTAGTGATACTTATAATACCATCAACATGGTCTCTCTTTTTCATTTGTTTTTATATTCAGACCTAGATGGAAATGTCAAGATAAATTAATAATATCCTTATCACTCTTAAAAATAAAGCAGTTTGTTACTTAAAAGTTTCATTTAAATCTAGTAATCTGTATCATCACACAAGTAAACATCTTCAGCCAGCCAAAAAAGCTGAAAGGCATGAAAAGCATTTACCTCAAAATCAAAGTAAACCCTTAACCAAGCTAAACTACTCTTATATTTAAAATACATTTTTATGACATATGACTACAGTAAGTGACCAGTTCTAAACAATGATCTGCATTTTTATTGATTCCAATTCAGCAAAATGTTTTTTTAGCTTTTGTATATTGCTTTTCTTTAGTTTCTATAGCATTTTGCATTTTACAGCATTTTGTTTCATCAATTTACCTGTTTTTTCTCTATAATCTAGTAGTTGTATTTTAAAAATCTTCCTATTTTTATGTGCTAAAATTTCCTTTTTTATTGTTAAATTTAACTACCCATTTGTGAGAAGCAGGTAAAAAACTGAGAGGTTTTTCTTCTTCCTTTGTCTTCACTTTCTTTGGCTGACATTTTAAAAAATTTAAGGAGCCTAGATTTAGTCAGTTAGGGCAGTTTGCTTGGAATGGATAAATAAGTGATTTAGCTGATTGCATGATTTTTGTTATTCATACTGTGATGATCTAATATAGAAGTCATAAATGCCACAAGAAGCACATCCAGACCCCCATTTAAGAGGATGAAAGTTAGTCAAGAATTCAATTAGCATGTTTTCTTAATGAGCCCATTACTCTTAGTGCCTATAAATGCAAGAGTTAATTTCCAACCTAAATAATTGTATGGTTCTAAAAAAAAAATTTTTTAAAAAATTACTTTAATTTGTGATTGCTGCAACCTAATAGTAAACCAGCTGCAATCTGAGAGGCTCTTTCAGAAGGCAAGTTGAGTTTAGAACTTAGGTTCCCTGTTTCCTGCCTGGAATTTTGGGACTTATGCTGTTTGGGCTGCTAATGAAGAGAGTCATGTTCCATATAGGTTAAACTCCTAGGGTTTCTTTCCCAAGATCTTACGCAGCAGAGTGTAATGTAATCTATTTCCCGTGAATTATCACTTCTGAGTGTAAATACCCGCTACAATTGTCAAAGAAGACTGTACTGCTGCTAGCAACACAGATGAATTTAGGATTTTTAAGTTTCTTCCCCCAAATGAATGACATTATCTGTCTTCAATAAAGCATCTCAAGGGAACAGCCAATCAGGCAAGCAAAGGCTGTGCCAGAACCATGTGTAGGAGATTTAAATGGCTCTAGGGAGCATGTTGACCCAGATTGGGCAAACACAGGCATGGCACAGCAGAAGTTTGCCCAGCAGTTTGCACAGCAGGGTGCAGCTGCTCTCCTGGCTTCTGGTGATGGCTGGCCTGGGTGTGTTTTTTCCACTGACTGGACTAAATCCAGAAATAGCTTCCAAATGGTGAAAAGCCACTGCTGCCGCTGCCAGCAGAAGTGTGCTAAGCCAGACAGAGCCCCCCAGGAGGGACACAGCTGTCCCGACCCCTGGCTGCAGGGAGTGCCTCCGCCGGGGGCAGCACCAGGCACCTGCGGGTGGTGTGGGCAGCTGAATGATCAGCTCTGGCTGGTGGCAGCGCCTAAGAAAGGAGTGGAAAGGCTGAGGAGTATTAGTGAGAGCAAAAGAGAAATTGTCTGGTGGAGCTACAGCTTTGCAACCCTGAGAGAAGCTCGGCAGGAGCCAGAGGAGCCCTGTCCCTCTCACCACCAGGCAGAAGGAGGAGATAGGAGGAATGGAAATGGCATGGAAATACCTACTTGGAGAGGTGGAAAAATTCCCTCCTGACCCCCTCACCCTCCCAGGTGCCCTTATAGAATAGGTAAAGGCCCTGGGTCCAGAGGCTCAGGCAGCTGGTGGTAAACAAAGAAATCTCTCTGGAGTCTCCCAGGGGCAGCATCTGTCCAGCAGATCACAACCCCAGAAAGAATAGAAGAAGAAGGGTAGGTGTAGGTGACTGACTCCCTTCTGAGGGGAACTGAGGGCCCTGTATGTCAACCAGACCCATCCCTCAGGGAAGTCTGCTGCCTTCCTGGGCCCAGGTATGGGATATCAGCAGGAGACTCCCTGAACTAATTCAGTCCTGTGATTATTACCCACTGCTGCTTGTCCAGGTTGGCAGTGATGAGGTGGACAAGAAAGGTTCCAGGGTCACTAAAAAGGGCATCAAGGCTCTGGACTGATTGGTTGGTGGGGTGGGAACACAAGTGTGGTTCTACTCAGTTCCTTCAGGAGCAGGGATGAATGATAAAAGGAATAGGAAAATCCAGTTATCAATGAATGGCTTAAGGGTTGGTGCCATCAGAGGAATTTTGTTCTTTCTACCATGGGCAATTTTTACAGGACCAGGCCTGCTAGAGTCAGATGGGCTCCATCTGTCTAACAAGGGTGAAGGATTCTAGCCCAGGAGTCAGCAGGGCTGACTGAGAGGGATTTAGACTAGGTTTGAAGGAGGAAGGGGATGAAACCAGGCACTCCTGAGATGAACCCAAGGGTGATATGCCAGGGTCAGGGGTGAAATCAGCAGCCCAGCTGAAGTGCACGTACAGTGATGCACGCAGTGTGGGTCACAAAGGATGGTCTGGAAGCCGTGGTACAGCAGGAAAGAGATGACAATATCACCACCACAGAAACATAGTGGGATGACTCGCAGGGCTGGAGCACTGCATGGATGGCTGCAGGCTCTTCACAAGAGACAGGAGAGGGAGAAGAGGTCGAGGGGTGGCTCTGTGCCTGGGGGAGGCTCTGGACACCTGGAACTTGAGATGAATGACACTAAGATCAAGTGCCATAGGTAAGATTCAGGGAAGGGCCACCAAGGCTGACACCTGATGGGAGTCTCCTACAGACCACCCAACCTGGATGAAGAGATGGATGAATTATTGTAAAAGTAGCCAGAGGATGTTTTGAAATCAGCCAGCTCTTGTTTTTACAGGGGATTTAAATTGACAGGTATGTGCTGGGAACTCAACACAGTGGAAAAGAGGCAGTCTAGGAGGTTCTTGGAATGCATGGAGGAGAGCTTCTTGTCACAGCTGGTGAGCGAGCCTGCCAGGGGTGGGGCTCTGCTGGACCTGCTGTTTGCAGACAGAGAGGAGCTGCTGGGAGGTGTGGTGGTAGGAGTCTGTCTGGGGCAAAGCAACCATGAAATAATAGAGTTCTCAATATTCTGTGACACAAGGATACTGAAACTTCAAGAAAACCTCTAAACTAGACTTCCAGAGGGTGGAATCCAGGATTTTGGAGAATACCTTAGGAAAGATATTCTTGGGAAAGAGCCCTCAAAAGTAAAGGAATCCAGAAATTTAATTCAAGGCTGAAATCTTGAAGGCACAGGAGCTGGCTGTCCCTGTGCACCAAAATATGAGCCAGAGTTACTGGAATGTGCTGGCCAGGGAGGTGTTTAAAAAAAGACTGGATGCAACACTCAGTGCCATTGTCTAGTTGGCAAGGTGGTGTTAGGTCACAGGTTGGACTAGATGACCTCAAAAATCTTTTCCAACCTAGCTGATTCTGTGATATTTCTATGCTTGACATTTTTTTCCAGCGTTTCTATTTTTTTGTCAGTGTGCAAATACCAGACAAGATGTCACCTTTATTAACATGAAGCTAAAATTCATTCAATATTCCACAAAATAGAAAGATTGTCATCAGCTACCGAAAATGTTAATAATCAATCAGTTTTACTGGTCATCAATTGTTATTAATGAGAAAACTATCTTAAATGAACTGACCTGAAATGCAGATGAATCCAGAAGAAAAAAAAGCCTCGTTGTATGAAGACAAGTTATCTCTTTGGGCATAAACTGCATAAATTGACATATGAGAACAGGAACATTCCACATAATCTGATGTGTCATCAACCACTTTGCAGAATCCGCTATCAGACAGCCAGCTGCAAAACAACAGTTTTACAAAGTTGGAAATGGACTTGCTTACTTCACATGTTAAGCAGGCTCAAAAATTTTTGTTGTACTCCTGGAATATCAACTTCCCTAAACTATTGCAGAGGTGTTTTCTGTAATCTTTTGTGTGCAGTCTCAGAATAGCACATTTACATGGGATTAAAATGTTGTTTATAGCTTTTTAATTTGTAAAAAATCTTTGTAAATTATCAACATTAACCTTTTTCACTTGAGAATTTTTGCGGCCATGTTTTTAAAATTTCTGCTAGATTTCTAGGTCTGACTTTTCAGTCAGTTTTTTGCTTAAAATACCTTACACTGTTACAGAGAACATTTCATACTGCTCTTTTTTTGTTTGAAACTGAAAGTCAGGGGGGGTTTTGTTTGTTTGATTGTGTTTGTTTGGTTTTGTTTTTTGGTTTTGTTTTTTTCTGTTTTGCTGAAGTGGTCTGGAAAAAGGTTAAGGCATACCACCATAGGTGATATCCTAAGCCATTTCTACTGGAAATTGTGCATAGATAAAAAGAGAGCATACAGATAAATTGTGGTGCATCTCCTCCTGAAGAGGAATATTTTTTATGCAATTGTATGCACATTCATTATGCAATTGTGGGATTTATGGCCTGTCACTGTAACTTAATGCATCATTATAAAATCTAAATGGTATTTTGATACCAGTCAGAAAAAAAGGGTAGAAGTCTGAGAAATATCTGAGCTATAATAACTACTCAGTTTATTATAAGAAAAGTCTTATGTACTGGTAAATGGAAAGAAAAATTAAGGAAAAAAGATATGAAATGGATCAATTCTATAATTTCAAATGATATAATTGTAGTTATGACATTTTACAAAAACACACGGATTCATGGTAGAAAATGGAGAACTAAACACAATAACAAAACAACCTTTCAGCAGGTTGATTCCAGAGGAGACATAGAGACTTCTGTGGAACAATCCGACTTCCTTCTGCATAAATACGATAAATTACTTCATTGTTATCTTTCAAAGGTTGTGAACTCCGACCCTTCAAGCTCATTGAAAAAACCTGAAACAATATGTACAATGTAAAGATGTATTTAATATTAAGATTTCAACACAAATGGTCATTTTAATCAGACATCCACAAAAATGTTCATATTATTCTAAATACATTTAAAACATACATTATGTTTGGAGCAATATCCAGATTAAAACAAATTATTGAAAAATAAATTTGCATTATCTTCTAACCTTGTTCTTCAGGGCAAGTTCTTTATCTCCAGTAAGGAACCACTGCTGACTGCTGTATTCAGTGAACTGTATGGATCCACAGTTCTTTTCCTGGGAAGATGATAATAACACAGAGACCTCTAGTAGATGTTCAGGTACTTGAATAGAATCCCCATCTTTTCCAGTAAATCTATGTCCATTGATTTGCTGAGGAAACCAGTTGTGAGCCATTATTGCAATATATGGGCAGCTGTCAAGGATATTCTTGCCTCTGTGGAAACGGAAAAGCAGTGGGGCTGGTAAGTGGGACTAAGTTTCACTATTCATCACATAATTACTCTAAAAGGTATTTGTGATTTGATAGTACTATATTAATTAATCATTTTTAGGCTTGTGCTATTTAATTGACACAGTTTCAGTCTCTGTGGGGGGGGAAAAAAAAAAGGCTGAACTTTTAACATATTTAAACTTCATTATTTCCTCTCTGGGATTTGCTCCTTATGACCTGCAACAGAAACCTGTCCATAGTGAATTATGTCATCAAAACTCACATCTTCACATCGTGATGTAGAACTGAGTCTAAAAAACAGCGAAGGCATTAAAATGGATGCTTTTTAAAAATTTTAAATTATCTCTTTTTTTTTTTTAAATTTTCCCAACAAATGATGCACAAACACTTGGAATAAATAATTTTAACTTTTAAGATCTAAACACTGAACACATATTCACCACCAGCTTAATAGCTCCTCAATAGGAGAAACAGTACTTAAAACCATTTGTCTCATTAAAAAAATAATCTTTTTCTCAGTCACCTATTTCCCCTGCCCATGAGCCTGATGAGCTATTATACCCTTGGAAACAAAACTAGCAGTTTGAAAGTACAAGGGGCTTTAAAATTTTTAAAACAATGTTCAAGTGAGCAAAACCAAGAACTTACAAATTACAAAACACCAGTAGAAATTCTGGGTTGCTAACTTTTGCTAAGGCTTACAACACAGCTGTGCATCATACAATTGCATATTACTTTCCTAGCATGAATAATTAATACTCTTCCAGGCAATATTTCAGGTAAAGGTGGGTAAAAACATACCAGATCTCCTGACTTATGCTCCCACATCTACCCCATACCAAAAGTAACAGTTCTGTGTGACACCCAATCTTACAAAGCAGCCTATATTGGCACTATGACATAGTGCTTTTAAGATCATGACACTGTAACAACACATTTATATATGGGTAACATACTAGAAAGGAGACAAGTCCCTTTTCTGAAAATGTAACTTAGATTTTCTGTACTGGTAAGCTGTCTTGTATTTACAAAACATATTATGAATCTGAGCTTACTAACCTTTCTCCTGGTGATCCACACTTTACTCCAGTCAACAGAGAAAAAGCAAACTTCTCAGTCACCTCAGCAAGCAGACTATATCCTTGTGTGTCTTCACGTTTTGGGCTAGCCAGAGCACAGAGTATCTCATAGAAAAGACTTCTACTTTCATCACTGAGCAACAGTTTTTCACCTACACCTGTAACCTAATGAGAGAAGAAGAAAGAAACATTTTACACGAAGGCATCTGCTTGTAATGCTTCCTCATATTCAATGGTTTAGTGATATCTTCGCTGTGATTCCAGTATTCATTCTGAAAGCTCAGAATATTCTTCCCAACTCCTGATCACTGCTTCCAAAGCATAAGACACAGTCTGTCAAAACAACATAAAAATATGCTTAATAGGATATTTGATTATTCAGGAAAGGTCATGGCATTTTTCATTCTTTCACAAAGCAAATATTTTTGAGTCTTGAGAATTTAAAAAAATTATTTTCTCTTTTTTTCTGTGTGGCAACAATCAAAAATGAATCTATATTGTTATTAATGCTTTGTATCTAGGTATTTAGAAGTTCCAGAAGTCCAGAAAATACCATAAAACTAGTCCATAATTTTCACAGAACTCCGTGCAATGCTTAAGCATTCAACTACCCTGCCAACCCAATTCCCTCCAAGTTACTGGAGAAAAAAGGACTGATGCTTGGTAGAGACTACAGAAGACTCCAGCTGGCTCAGGCAGGATTTTCTTGTGTGTTGACTGCAGTCTGCTCTAAAGATATGAGCAGGGATTGTGCAAGGACTAGAAGCAACAAAGGTGTGACCTAAGAATCGAGAAAACAAAATAAGCTCGACAAAACTACAGCATCAAAGGGAAAATTGCACAGGAGAAGATCTAGAGCTACAGGTATGTATACAAAATTAATGCTGGTTGCTTTTTTCAACTTATTTGATTTCTGATTTCTTGCCACTATCCTAAACTAGTGGCAGACTAACACCTTCCTTGATTGTGGGACTTCACAATTTCCACTTTTACTTTTGCAGTCTGTGCATCTGAGTCATTGCTGTGGATGTGATCAGCCTCGTTACATATATCTATATATCTATTTATACCTATATCTAGATCTATCTAGATCTATATCTAGATACACAGACACACACACACACACACACACATATATATATGACATTTGTTGCATTATTATACTCTATTTCATGTCATTAGTAATTTAAGAAAGAATAGGAAGCGTTTACCTTATCTACTATATGCACCACAGCAGTAAGCTGCTCTTCTGTAGTTTCTGTAGCTACTTTGACATTCAGATTCTGAAGGATTCTGTGTAAAATGGTGTCATCAAGAGGCTGATGCAGTTGATCAATCAGTCCCCAAACTGGTAAGGAGTCCAAATCTGAGACAATGGTGATGTTAGAAATACCATATACATCATCTACCCTGGCACCACCTGTGGGATTAGAAAGTACAACCTGGAAACGTTTAGGAAATGGGTTTAAAGATCCTGTCTTTGGAGTCAGGGTCACATCCAGGAATGCATTTCTCTGTCCATGTTCAAAAGTCAATAAACCTTCAGATCTGGCAAAATCTTGTCCTGCCACAGCTGGAGATATGAAGGTCCGTCCAATAGGTTCAGGTTTTTGTAGCTCCTTAAAACAAACCAAAAGAGTTTTAGGTAACATTATGACAGACATGAGTGTTCAAAACCACTTGCTGTAGAACACACCTTAAATGGGTAAAAATAAAATATGTAAAAAAGAAGTCTTCTTTTAAAAAGCAGTTATGAGTGATGAAACAATTACATTTAAAATAATTATCTCCCTGAATTAGTAATCCATCAAACCTAGGAGAAGAATTATATATATATAGTCAATAGTAAAAAGGGTTCTGCTCTTTCTTTTCCAGAAAGAAAAAAAAGAGAACTTTTCTGTGTGAATAAATAGTGCAGAAATGTTAGCACAGGTGTGACTCACAGAAGGGTTGATGTGAGACTATTACTGCAGCACAAAGTCCCTCACTTTAGGATAGAGAAAAGCATCACAAATACATAGAAAACGAAATAAAAGCAAAGGGAAAGTTTTGAAAATCTATGTCCATACGTCCATCAATTCATTAATCTTTTCAGCCAAAAGATGAATAATCCCTTTGAATCCCTTTATGAATAATAAAGGCAAAGCAAACACTATAGAATGCACATGCACATATAGAACACACGAAAGGGTGGATAGATGAATTTATCTAGTATTGCTGCATGTATGTACATGGCCTTATTTCCTTGTGAAGCAATACTATTTTTACCTTCCATGAGGTTAGCAGTCAGTGTTTTGTTCTTCAAAGTCTTGTTCTTTTTTTCACTTGTCATAAACTTGACATTATATCTGGTAATATAATAAACATTCCTTAAGAGGAAACTAACTTTCTGAGTTATCATTCAACTGCATTATTTTTCAGAAGTATTTTGGAATAATTTTAATAAGTGCAGCTTGTATGCTGACCCCTAAGTAAAGGTCTGTTACTGAATAAAATGAGGATTTTTATTTGTGAAATACTAGTTCCCTTTTGAAAATATTTAGCTTTTATTAGTATACCCTATTTATGAAATGAATCAGACTGGAGAATCTGGTAAGTCAGTGCAGCCTGTAACTGTTCAAAATTGCACTAGACATGATCATATCACCTGTGAAAATTCATGGGGGAAGTTTCCTTTTGTTTATCCTTTCCTGCTGAGAACTAGGAAATGGAAATAAGCAGTAATAAAGGCACTGGTGACAAAAACAATGTCTAAGAAGCCTTTGGAGGAAGAGATAAACATCAGCTTCCAGTTACTGCCTTCCTGTCTGCTCTGGCCTTTTTTAAAAACTAGTATTTCAATACTTGGCCACACACCTTCAAAACCTAAAAATGTCCACAGAAGATTGGTTTTAAAAATTACAAATAAGTAAAAGATTGCCCACTATATTTTAGCTTAAATAAACACTGGACAGTAGCAATTTCTTTTCCATTTAACAGCTAAATTATAGTGAATTCTTAGGTTGAAGAAATGTCAAAATCTGTTGTCACAAAATCTAATTGAAACACTGGTCAACTACTATATAATAAATGTATGGAAACACCATGTAAACCTATGTGGTTAAATAGATATGCATTCAATACAACAACAGAATGTGGAAACTTTTATTATAAAGGGTAAGTATTTATTAACTCACCCCCAAAACAATGATTTTAGGCATAAAATCACAAACATTCAAAGTAGATCAGGCCAAGTACTATTCCAATGTGATGGTAAACTTGAAAGAATATCTCCTGTAGCCTGTGCCCTGATGCTGGATTCGCAAATACTAAGGAAGTGGCAGGAACCATGTTTTTGCAGATGTGCTAAAGGAGGAACCTTGCCAGCTGCAACAACAATGAGTGAGACATGCATTTAAGAGAAAAAAGTGTCAACAGCTAGAAGAGTCTTGTACTACAGATGTAAACATTGGAAAATGAATAGGGATGAAAAAATTTACTTTAGCACATGCTATTTTCAATAAGAAGAACAATTTTTTTTGTTTAGTACTCTAAGAACATTGAATAAAATTTGATGAAATTTCTCTCTTTTCCTAAGTATGTTCTGGTACTAATGTGCTCTAAGACACCAAGTGTCTGCTCTCTGGATGTCGTATACATATCCATCAGGATAAAATCATAGTTTCAGATGAAAAAGCCTCAAAAATTGAAGGCTCAAAAGAGCCTTAGAACAAAGAAATATCTTAGATGCCTGGCTGACCATCTTTCAGGCCACTGAAAGGTACTGCTAAAAAAAAAAAAAAAACAAAACAACCCAAAAACCCCAAAAGTATCGACAATACAGTGAGAAAAAGATCTTTTAATAATGGAAAACCAAAGGACCTAGGATCAGCAAATGTCTGTTTCCTGAAAAAAATTCTAATCACAGACATATTTCCTTTAAAGAATGACAGATTATTTAATTATAAAATTAATCATAAAATCTATGATTCTACAAATGGTTTGGGTTGAAAAAGATCTTAAAGACTCTCTAATTCCAAAGTTCCTGCAGTGGACAGGAATAACTTTCACTAGACAAGTGGCTCAGAGCTCCATCGAACCTGGCCTTGAGCACCTCCAGGGATGCAGCATCCACAACTTTCTCTTGCCAAAGCCTCANGGTTGCTCTGACCCAGGTGCAGCATTTGCACTTTGTTAAATCTTATGGGATTCCCAGTGCCCATTTCTTGAGCCTGTCCTGGTGCCTCTGAATGGCATCCCATACTTCAGGAGTGCCAACTACACCCTTCAGCTTTGTGTCTTCTGCAAATTTGCTGAGGGTGGAACCGATCCCTTCATCCACACCATTAATTAATGAAAACAGTAAACAACACTGGTCCCAGTACAGCACTTGTCACTGATGTCCGTCAGGACTCTGAGCCACTGACTATGGCCCTCTGGAGGTGACCATCCAACCATCCATCCATCAAATAACAGTCCACTCAACTCTAACAGGAAATCCACCTCTCTCCAATCTAGAGACAAGGATGTTGTGGGTGATGTGTCAAAGGCTTCACAGAATTTCAGATAATGACATCTGCAGCCCTTCACTTGCACACTGATGTAGTCACCCCATGACAGAAGCCCACTGGGCTGGTCAGGCAGCTTGTCCTTGGTGCAGCTGTGCTGGCTCTCTCCAGTCTCCTCCCTGTCCTCCACATGCCTTAGCAGAGCTCCTGGAAGGATCTGTTCCATGATCTTCCCAGGCAGAGAGGTGAGGCTGATTGGCTGGGAGTTCCCAGGGTCTTCCTTTCTACTCTTCTCTTTTTAAGGATTGGTATAGTAGCAGTCCTTTCCAGTCACCTGAGATTTCAACTGATTGTCAATACTTTTGAAATAACAAGGGACACTGTCTTGGTAATAACATCAGCCAATTCCCTCAGGACTCTAGGATGCGTCTCTGTGGGTCCCATAGAGCTGTGTACATTCATTTTCCTCAGGTTGTCACAAACCTGATTTTCCCAAACAGTTGGATGGAATTGCTCCCTATGTCCCATCTTGCTGTCCATTCAATTCCGAGGTGTAGGTAAAAAAGGTTGCCAGTGAAAACAGGCAAAAAATTGTTGAGTCTATCAGTATTTTGTTAATCTGTTGCTACCAGTTTCCAGCACTGTTTATCAGGAGGAAGCTCCTTCTTTGACCTTCCCTTTCTGGTTAACATACCTCTATAAGCCCTTCCTGTTATTTTTTGTCTCACTAGTCAGGTTCACTTCCAGCTTCAACTTGGCCTTCCTTACACATTCATAATCCATCTCTACTCTCTTCTAGCTCACCTGTTCTTGTTTCAACTGCTTGTGCATTTGCTCATTTCTTTTTAGTTTGACCAGCATGTTCTGACTGAGCAATGCCAGTCTCCTGCCTTCATCTCCTAATTTCTTGCTCCTGGGGATTACTATCTCCTGTGTTCTATGGAAGACTTTCTTAAAAATCTGTCAGATCTGTTCTACTCCCTTGTCCCTGAGGGCAGTCTCCCAGGGGAACTCCCTGTCTCCCTGAAGACCTGTAATCTGCTTTCCTAAAAGTCAGAGAAAGATATAACAATAAGTTAAATAATAATATGTCTTACCTGCATACTGTAGCTAACCATTGTGGTTACTGATGTACTAGAATCTCTAAGAACTTGCAGACTGATTAAAGCTGTCTTCTTATAAGCCACAGCAGATCGAGATCCCACAGCAAAATACACCAAACCATGAGGAGCATCACTTTCCAGGACAGTTATAAATGCAAATCTGGCACTGTTGTTCAAAGCAGCTCCTGTGCTTACAGCATACAGCTCAACAAAAATGTAAGTTTCAAATTCTGGTACCTGTAAGTGAGGGATGATTTTCATATTATTATAAGATCTATAAATAACTTTCAGCTTTAAATAAATGTTTATATATTGTTTGTATGCACAGTGGATCACTTTAATAACACTTTTCACAAGGACACTTCCTGAAATGTGCAATAACTACAATAAAATATATCCTAAAACAAATTCTGCAATGGGCATCACTGTCAGGCACAATATTTGAGTTCCAGATTTTCACATGGAACTTGCTGCATTGAAGTAGCTATTTAAATACATTGCAGCTGTAAATTTGACATAAATGACAGTAAACTCTCCAAGAGTGCCCTATTCCAGATCATGGATTTACATAAATTTACAACTTATGAAGAATTTGCTTTTTCATTTTCTTTTTACCTTACAAAAAGGCATGTACCTACATACTCACTTTTGGGAAAACTGCACAGAATTAAGCATGCAATTTTGAAAATGCAATTAATTTGAATAATAATAATAACAATTGTATGATATAATCATATAATAATTCTCCTGTATTCAAGTACTGAACTCAGTTAAAATTCTGAAAATATTTTACAACATTAGCATTTAAGCACTAATATGTTTATGCATGTCTTTACAATAAAGCAGAACTCAGTAGATTTGCACAATTAACTGAACTTATTGAAAATCTCAGACCTTAGATCATATTATTTGATAGACTTTTGTGGTGTTTCACATATATTGAAATATGTCACTCTGAAAATACAGGCCATAAAGCTTTGTTTCCTTATTGAAAATAAGATATCAGTGTTAAATTTACAATATGGCATTCTGCCTCATCGTTTTTGTACCTACAACACAAATGTAACATTTAAAAATAGACATCTGCTTACTAAAATTCAAAAAATCATTGGAAATATGTTACTTGTACCTATTTCATGCAGTGGTAAAGTAGCAAACTTGGAAAACAAAAAAGAGGGAAAAAAGGTTTTTTTTTTACAAGAAAACAGCATTATTAAAAATGGTAATCATTGAAGCAATTTTTTTTTTCTATTTTAAAAACTGAATTCGTATGGCCAGGTTTTGGTAGTGGTGGAGCTACATGGGGTGGCTTTTAGTGAGAAGCTGCCAGAAGTTTTTCCCATATCTGTCAGAGACAATGTTAGATAGCTCCAAGATAGGCCTGACACAGGCCACGGCTGAGCCAATCAGAATTGGTGATAACACCCTTAAGACGACACATTTAAGAAGTAAAAACCCTGTAATTATGCAGATGTAATTGTGGCCAGAGTAGAGCAGGACAGTAGCACATAAGAGGAACAGCTCTGCAGACACCACGTTTGTGGAGAAGGAGGGGGAGAAGGTGCTGCACATGCCCAAGCTGGGAGTCCTCTGCAGCCCGTGGTGTAGTCCATGGCATGTGTCCCTGCAGCCCATGGAGGTCCATAGGGATGCAGAGATCCACCTGCAGCTCATGGAGGAGCCCCATGCTGGAGTAGAGGGATGCCTTCGAGCAGGTTACAACCCCATGGGTGGCCCACACTTGAGAAGGTTCCTGGCAGGAACCTGCAGACCTATTGAGAAAGGAGCCCACACTGGAGCAGGTTTCCTGGTAGGACCTGTGACCATGTGGAGAACCAAACTGGAGCAGCCTGTCCTTGAAGGACTGCACCCTATGGAAGGATGACTATGCTGCAGCAGCTTATGGAGAGCTGCTGCCTGTGGGATGGACTCACGCTGGAGAAGTTTCCCACTGCAGGAACCCCATGGAGGAGCAGGGGAAACTCTCCTCTTCCTGTGCAGCAGCAGGAGCGATGTGTGATAAAGTGAACATAACCCTCCTTTCCCAACTCTGTTTGCTGCTGCAGGGCGAGAGGTAGAGCTGGAAGGAGAGAGGGTGGAAGGTGTTTTAAAGTCTTAGTTTACTTCTCATTATCCTGCTCTAATTTTGATTGCAAAAAATTAATTTAATATCTCTAATTTGAGCCTGTTTTGCCCATGATGGTGTTTGGTGAGTGATCTCTCCTGGTACCTGTCTCAACTCATGAGCCTTTTGTTATATTTTGTCTCCACGTCAGCTGCAGAGGGGAGCTTTGGTGGGTGTCTGGCATACAGCCAGGGTCAACCCACTACATCAAAAAGCTTTGTGTTTCAGCTCTGAATTCTTGGGAATCCTTCTTTATTTCTAAGACTTTTAGCTAATTAAGTCATTACTGCTGATGAAGTTAAATTTACAAAAGCTAGAATGTATTCTACAAAAAAGTAAAGTACTTATTTAATATATTTTTAACATCATCATTTTTGAATGCATTTACTACTAATTTACAACTTAAGTTATGAAATAAGAACTGGAAGAAGAATTAGGAAATATTTGAAGGGATAAATAGCATATGTTTTCAATTATATTGTTAATTAGTTCTCGAAATGAAATGTTCTTAATTAATGACAGGTGCAATTACACTGGAATGAATGGGGGAGCTTTAGTCTTCTATTAACACTTGCTAGAGTGGCACAGGCTTGTGCTTCACGTGGCACAACTGCATGTCTCTGCATTGCTGTCATTAAATACTGGTATCACTTCTTGGTCTAAAGAGGTTCATAATCTCAGTTTACTCAGCAAGGCAGCCTGTGCTCTGTACACCTATTCATTGGCTTTGTAATGCAAAGATAACATCTGAGGATGGAGAAGAAAATGGCCCTCTTAGTGAACTAAGGGAATGCATCCTCTTTCCTAAAGAGCAGTATTTCCCACATACAGCAACTTGCAATATTTTCTAGACCCAAGTCAGAAAAAAACACAGAAATATACCCATCTAGTGATTTTCCACTGCTCAGATCTCAGCTTTGCCACTAATCTAGGTGCTAAGAAAATTTATTAGAAAATTTAAAACTCTCCAACTTTAAAAGAATGGCAAACCTTTAAACCTTCCTTTCTTAAGGGATTACTCTAACCATTAGGTGTCCACACTAAAATGTTGTTTCCTTGTTTTTTCAACAAAAAATGATGGAATACTGTGTTTTGTGTTAATCATTTCTGCATTTTAGAGTGCCAGCTGGGTCTCACAAGGCTGCTAGACTTAGACAAATTCAGTTTCATGGACAATGGCTCCTGAATTGAATTTTATTATTCACAAGTGACAAATTTTTAGACACTCGGACACTCTTAGGAGGTTTCACAAATCACTGGGCTAGACTGAGGAATATAAAATTACACACAAGTTAGACTCAGAGTTGTCTTTTGTGGAATGAGTTATTACTTATGGAATGATTTCCATAAACCACCCTAAGAAATGCTTTGAAAGGTGAAAAAGTCATTGTGTGAAGGATAAGAGTATATGATCATACATTTCATTGAAACAAGTCCATTCTTTTTTAATACTGCTGTATAAAAATCTAAGATCTGGAATGTACTGTTCAAACTAAATACTTATCTACTTCCCAAAGTTTTACCAGTCACAATGGAAGCAGTACAAGGCTATAAATAAGCATGTTCCAGAGAAGCTGAGCAGGTATCAAGTTGCTATATTCAAACTAAGCATCAGTTCCTCTGGATCAGAGGAGTTTTTTTCATCTTCACAAATTGCAATTCAATACTGTACATAAATGAGCAATAATTACTTACATCATCAGGTTTTATTTCAATGGAGATGTTGCACATTGTTTGACCTGCTACACAGGTCGTGGCTCCCAGCACAGACACAAGTTCATTCTCCAAGTTCACGCCATCCTTCAGAAGGACAACAGCTGTTTTATTGAAGGTCACACGCCAGAAGATCTTCACATCTTCAAAGGCTCTGTAAACAAAAGAGAAGAGTATGCATGTACTGAAGGAGAGCACAACAGATTTAGGAAACATACCACAGACATAACGTACATTTTATGTTACTATTCAAAACATATCATTAGGGTATCAACTGCTTCACAATTTTAAAAAATAGATCTTTTAATATAAATTTCTTCCTCTAATATCTATTTAGATTATTTTTTAAAAAGTAATAGAAAAAGAAAATAAAGCAATGATGGGAACACTGATTTTTCTTAATTTTTGTTTCAGATAACATGTGATTATCTGAATCTTGAAGAAACACTGGTGTTTGGAAAGCAGGGATGTGTCCAAGTACTTCAATTAATATGATAGCAGCCATTGGCCTTGAAAGCTAGGTAGAATTTGTCTTTCCTGTAAGGAACTTACCCTACTTGAGCATATTTGTTTAAAATATTTGTTACAACAAATATTTTAACAACAATATTTTAATATTTGTTACAACAAATTAAATATTTGCTTAAAGCACATGTAAATGTACAATATATAGATATATATATGTGCTAAATAGGAAAAAAATGAAGGCATAAACATACTGACACATAACTTCTTAATTGCTCCTTGTAGTATTCATAGCTATACCTACATTACACAGAGAGGTGAAAATTTGAATTAGCCCTTTAGCAGTGCAAATACTTTACCTTAAGCAAAATCTTCACACTTGCTGACTTACAGTATAAAATGGTAAACATTTGAGCTTTTCCTGTTTCTGATTTAAACCAATAGCGACAGACCTAATTATATTCACAACTTAAATGCCTCATTGCCAAAATCTGTGAGGCTATTAAAGGAGCTTACTAAAGAAGCTGAACTTATAAAACTCTGTGATGAAAATTTCTAACAGTAGAGATTCTAAATTCAATTAACAGTAGCTTCTATGATTCAAGATAACAGAGTGTGGGAAGAGCATTGGAATCCACTGTTGCCTGCACCTGTTTGGTTGCCGTGCAACAGTCAGCAGCACCTCTCTGTTTTCTGAGTCTTCATCAAGTATCAGGCCACTTTGTACTTCTGGAATGAATCCCAAAATGCCATTCTGGAGATCACTACCTGTGTAAGAAAGAGCCCAAGAAAGTAGTAAGCAAGACAGCTAAGCTGAGAGTAAATTATACTTTTAATATGCACAACTGCTAAAATTGCAACCAGGTGTCAAAAGCATGCTGCAAAGTACTATTTAGGAACTCCTCAATTCTCTTAATATTTCTATTCTTAATTTACACTCTGGAACTCCAAATTTAGCATCTAGCATTTCTGAATTTAATTTTTATCAGTAGAATAATAACAACTATTTTTGAAAGTAAATGCCTTATGAAAGTCCTGGCACAAATTTTTTCATGTAAGCTTGTATTTTCAGCAGCATTCAACAAACTGACTGAATTCTATGTCCCTTGACTGCAAGGGACTAGGGGTTACAGTAATCTCCAGAACAATCTCAAAAGCCTTGATTATAATGCCCTCATGAGATAATCACTCCAGCTATATTTATCATAAATTTAAAATATTCTGTCTGAGCAGAAATGGGCCTCAATATAGAACAGGTAATGTGATAAAGACAAGGC
>VWZN01001926.1:0-10354 GCA_013396955.1 Regulus satrapa
AATTTAAAAATTAAAAATAAAAATTTCTGCTGACCCCAAATTGCTGAAGTAATCCAGTATGCTCTTTGGAGAGTGTTGAATGCAGTATTTCTTGCTAAAATAGAATGAATTTAGTATTTAATTTCTATGCCTTTTTCCCAGCAGAAGCCTGTTTTCCTCTAGGTGTGTGTATTTGTAAGAGAGAAACAGATGGGCAGAATGAAAATAGATAGCTCGGCAGAAGGGGATATCCTCCTTTTATGGTTCTAAAAAAAAAAAAAAAAAAAAAGGATTTTTAAAAAAGTTTTCAGTCATAGACACCTGCGCAATCACTAAAAGAATNTTTTCAGAAAGTTTTCAGTCATAGACACCTGCGCAATCACTAAAAGAATTGGGTCCTCTGAAGAAAACATTCCCTTCTTCATTCTCCTGTTCTTCAAAACATCCCAGTAATTATCTGTGTTTTGCAGATGTTTTCGGGCATGTCTATCTTTGTTCCCTCTTAGTAGAATAAAGGAGTTGCACAACCAGAAAAAGATAACATGTCCTATGAAAATGAATTTCTGATATGAATAATACCAAGTTGAGTGTTCTCTACCATACAGTACAATGAAATTTGAAATTACTGTTATTTCTGCTAAAATTGTTCTTTTTTATATAGGAAATTGATTTATCTATTAGGTGAACCAGTGGTCTATGAAAGCAAAGGAAATAAAGCTGTGTTTGAAGGTGAGATTAAAACAAACAAAAACAAAACAACAAAAAAATCAAAGCAAAAAATAAAGTCACTGTTCTTTCTACTGAGCATCTGCTAGTCAATATTTAGCTATGAGGAAGCAAGTTTTCTAGGAAAGCTTGTGAAATTTTTTTACAGTTCTTTTTTCTCTGAATGTGTAGAGTGAAATCATGTTGTATCTGAGATCACAAACCCTAATCTGTGGTGCATCAGGTTTTGCTTCAGAAGTATTTTACAAGCAATCTGAGTTGGTATCTTTTTTAATGGCCTTCCAGTTTATAATGTAGATGAGTATTTATTTCCAGCATTCAGACTGAATTTCCTGAAGTTGGACTGATATGATTTTAATAAAAGATCAGAATTTTTGCAATCTTCCTTGAAACTGGGAAAATTAAATTAAAGCAAAGCCCTGACTACTCTGCAGCCTCCATTCACACCACTCAATGTCTGGAGATGCTGCTCATTCTGCTGTGTGGTTTGTGAGACCACTAACAACTTCTGCTGTTTCACTCTGGCTGTACTGTAAGGATAATCATATCTCAAGCTATGTTGATTCAGGGAAATATTGAAACTCTACTGTTGATGGGCAGAAAAAGGAAATAATAAAGCAAGCATATCTGAATTTGTATGTACAGCAAATTATGCAGCGAATTAAATCAGAGATGAAATTTTCTTCTTTAAGACTCAGTTTTCTCTGGATTGGGGATATAAGGTAGAAAATGAAATGCCTATTAGTATTCATAGTGTCTTACATTATTAAGCCTAATACAAACAGTGATTAATTAATATTAAGTAAATCTTTCTCACTCTTTGGGTAGGCACTCATTTTGAACAGGCCTATTCAGGACAGCCTGTGGCAGTGAATAAAACACCAACACTTCAGCACCATATTTTATAGCTGAAAAAAAAACTGTTTTTACTGTTACTAAAAAAAAAAAAAAAAAAAAAAAAAAAAAAAAAAAAAANGTCAGTTCTTGCTTCTCATTTTGAGCTTTGGAAGGTCTTATTACCCCAAGACTGCTTTTTTTTTTCCTCATTCTTGAAAATTTTCTGTCATAAGCTTACCTCTTCCTTGCTCTTCAACATTTTATAATACCTTACATAAATGTGCAACTCTTGAGATTGTAAATTGCAGATTCATAACCACCCTCACTGGGCCAGGAGAAGTAGACAAAATAAATAAATAATCCTAAAAGTAGTTTGAAATAAAGGGCTATTTCAGTGTGTCAATAGCAACTCCTTGCACTGTCTAGTGTGGCTTTTCAGCTTTCTCTTTGTTATGTGGATAGTAGGTATCTGGACTGTAGGCAAGGAACACATTGTATTATTTTCTCTGCACAGGTCAAAGAAGAGAAATACGGGCAGTTGCATCTAGTTTTTCTCACCTGAAATTAAATAAAACATTACCAACAGAATGGCATTTGAAAACATATTCCTGGAAGAAAATGTCAGAGTCATTTCTAAGTAAAAAATAATAAGCCTTTTTCTTACTAACTAATCAGCTTATATTATATTGTGGGCTAAAACACAAAAGTTCTCCGTGGTCAATATTATTTTAGCCCTAATGCTACCACTACTGCTGACATTCAGCATGCAGCACCAGCGTGTTTTGCATAATCACAGTACATGATGATCCCTTAAACCGCGGATTACCGTAGGTTAAAAACACCTGGTTTTGTATTATCTCTTATGTTGGCTGGGTGACTGGTTTGTGTGGCTTTTTGTTGCATAACCGCTCCCTGTGCTAGAGAAATGTAAAGGTCAATCTGAAGTTAGCAATGCTTTGCTTAGGAGTGAGCCACAGATACAGGGACTCATCTTGTAATTATTTCCTATTTGTTTTCTACTAGTTTTAAGGATTCCTTGAAGATGTTTATTCTCACAGAGCACTTTTGTGAAGCACTTTGGTTGATAGCATTTTAAAAATGTTTGTGGTAATTTTACTTGTAGATCACAGTGGCAATGATGTATGAATTTAGTGGTTCCTTGTGGTAAATCCAGATTACTAAAAATGAAATCCAGATTACTGAAAAGGAAACTAAAAAAGTGAGAATTATTACAGGACTTTTAAAAAATACAGGAAAAATTGGGAAAGTTTTGCCAGATATGATGAATACTATCATATGCTGAACAAAAATACATATAGTCTGAATAAAACTGAACATTTTCAGCAGATAGTGTTCTCATTTATTGCAAAACTGAAAATGTGTAAGACACAGATCACATTGTGATACACAGGGGATAATTTTTATAGTCTATTTCATGGAGTTTCTGAGTACCAATTAGAGGTACATTGCCAACTACTCTCTTCTCTCAAGTGATAGTTAAATATAATCTCTCCAGGTGTATTGGAATAAATAATTTTGAAACTGGGAGTTCTCATGCTGTATTCAATCCTATGCTGCTTTTTCTTTAGCATGTTTTACAGTTACAGATAATAATTTATATTCTCTGATGAGTACTCTGTAAGCTTAGAAGTATTTGCTTCCAAGGTAGACATGAAAAAAGGGAATTTTTAAAAGCTAGATCTTTCTATTGTTCAGCCTGGCGAAGGAAAGGTTTTGATGTGACCTTACTGTGTCTTTTTACTACCTGAAGGTAGCCTACAAGAAAGATGGATAGAGACTATTTTCAAGGACATGTAGTGACAGACAAGGTGGAATGGCTTCAAACTGAAAGAGGTTTTTATTAGATATTTTTATTGTGAAGGTATGAGGCACTTTCACTGTTTGCCCAGAGAAGCTGTGTGGATGCCCCATCCCTGGAAGTGTTTAAAGCTGGCCTTGGTGGAGCTCTGAGGAGCCTGGACTTAGTGGAAGATGTTCCTACCTATGGCATAGAAGTTGGAAGTGGAGGATCTTTAATGTTCATTTCAGCCCAAACAAATCTCTGATCTTGATCATTTGGTAATGCAAGAAGCAATCTCTGAAATCTAATGTAATCCCTATTCTCTGTGCAAGTCTAGCAAAAACTAGGTTCATGGTTCTAAAATGTTTTGTGGCCAATTAAACTATTATTTTTGCTGGTTGCCATGAACCTTTACCGAGGTGAGGTTGTGTTGCATGTCAGGAGGAGGCTGGTGTTAGTGTGATGGAAGTGGCCTGGAAGTCAGTGTTGGAGTGATGTCTGGAGGTGTCCATGACATGTCCCCTGCACCCATGTGCACAGGGCCACATTGTGACAGAAGGGCAGAGCAGAGGGATAGTTTTGGATCCACTGCTACCTCTAGAAATTCTAATGAGTCCATGGGCAACTGTTGTTGATTGGTTTCTGTACCTTTCCAAATCAATTTTAGTTGACCAGATCATGTTCTTGAATAAAGTAAGAGATTATGCCTTGGGTTCAGGCTTTCTTGAGTTCCATTTCTGTTCTTTTATTGCATAACTATTGGTTTCTTTGATTATTTACCTTTTAGGATTTATCATAATTTGCTTAAAATCTGGTATATACTGCTGTCCCCGGGAAATCTTCCATCAGGATAGGTGTTCTATGTAACTGGTGCATTTAGTCAGCATTTCCATCACAAATACTAGAATTATGAGTCTTGTCTTTCTACCACATTGTATCAAGCATGGTTAGTATTCTAACAGTGTTAGAGTGGATTCTTCCAGAGAAAAATGGTGAAATGTGGCGCCCCTTTCTATTACTATGCAAATTGCAGCTATTTTTTCTAACATTTCTTAGCTAGCTCTGAATGAAGATAGACTGTGAGGTTGTAAAAATGCATGGAAGTTCAATTAAGATTGTAAAAGTGGATGAAGGTTTTTATGTTATCTAATTATTGTTTCTATTTTTTTGCTTTGGTGCTTTTTTTCTCTTCTTGTAATTTTATTTCAACACTGTAATAATATCAGTACATTTGAAAAGACATACTGACATTTAATATATCTATTAGGTACTTGGCTTTCCATTTGTACAGAAATCTTAGGAAAACTGTTGCATTGCTAAAGCACTTCTGATTGGCACCAGAGATTGTTTTTATCTGTATAAAAGCACAAAGAGGTTTTGACAGGAGTCTGGATAAGTCTGCTCAGTGCCACACATGCCCACCTTTCAGTGGGTGATATACCATGGAGTGATAAGCCACACTACTGCCTTTATTCTACATGCTCTACATGAGAAGGAAAGCACATAATGAAGCGCGTTAGTTATGTTGCCTTTACTGAGCATGAATATGCTGAGTGAGTTAAAGCAATAAGAATTTCCTTAGTAGTAATAAAATTGGGTGGTGAAGTTGGTGGCATGAGAGAGAACATTTTGTAATGTTTTATCACATTGCATCAACTATTCTCTTTCTTCCTTTTTTCCTAGGTTTTACTGGGACTTAATCATGCTCATAATGATGGTTGGAAACCTTGTCATTATACCAGTTGGAATCACTTTCTTCACAGAGCAAACAACAACACCATGGATTATTTTCAATGTGGCATCAGACACTGTTTTTCTATTGGACTTGATCATGAATTTCAGAACTGGGACTGTAAATGAAGACAGCTCTGAAATAATACTGGACCCTAAAATCATTAAGATGAATTACTTAAAAAGCTGGTTTGTGGTTGATTTCATCTCATCAATACCAGTGGATTATATCTTTCTCATTGTAGAAAAAGGAATGGATTCAGAGGTTTACAAGACAGCAAGAGCACTTCGTATTGTGAGATTTACAAAAATCCTGAGCCTGTTACGTTTATTGCGCCTTTCAAGACTGATTAGATACATACACCAGTGGGAAGAGGTAAGATTTATATGGTTATAACCTCACTCACTAAGATCTTATTCCTACCCAGCATTAGTCAATCTCTGTCAAGGACTACACCAGAAGAATAATGTAATACAGCTTTTCCTCACTACCTGGTGTAATTATAAACATGTAATAGTGGCAAAGCCTTTTTTGGAAAAAGGCAGAACAGAGTAACCATCTTCTCTCTGCTAGTTGTAGCGACCTAAATATGTTTGACATTGGTGCAATTTGCATGGGTGGACTCCTAATGAGGTTGCCAAATGTCTGAAATATTAGAATAAGGCTCTAGAAAGGAATACTATAAATTTCAATAACCACCTAAACCTGCACAAGAGTTTGATGACTTGCACTTAGATTTGTTAATACTCTTGTAGTCACAGAGAACTTAAACTTGTTCGTAATTTTCTATTTTAGAACAAATTGAAACAACTTCCCATTGAGTATATTTCCTAGAACACTCATTGTTTGAAGGCTGTATGTAGGCTGGATATCATACTGGCCTTCTTTACAAAAAATGGGCAGTACAAATTCTGAGTCACTGCCTTCTAAACTGTCAACTGCACTGTTTCCAGACATGATGTTATGCTGCCTGTCAATTTGGCATAGAGGCTTTTTCAGGAAATGATGACATTCGCCACTTTGGCATGCTCATGGCTAGGAAATGTTCAATACATTGGCATTATTTTGCTTGTTTCCTGTCCTCATTTCTGTAGTTCTGAATATCATCATGTGTTTTAAACAGAAGTGTTAAAGCCATAGGAAAAACAACTACTGTTTTCTAAACTTTTCTTGCAATATGCATGAGGAGAATTATTTTGTAGAGCATTATAATAGAAGCAGTATTAAAATTGATTTCCATAAATTTATTTACCTATTTGATAAATATTTATTTAATTAATTGAATATTGCAGAAGGATTTGGTACCATTTTTGGTACTTTTTCTGCTGGTTATCGCTTGTATAATATGGACTTGCTGGTTTAAGAGAAAGCTAAAAGCAGAGTTTATCTCAAATAAAGTCAGATTATAATTTGAAATGGCATGATGCTGGATGATGCTTAATATCAAAAGTCTAAAAAATTTATAGTGATTTCTCAAAATGTCCCTGAAATAAGTAATTATTTTTTATTACTCAACTTGGTAGAGCTACTTTTTGCCTCTCTTTAAAGCACTGCAAAGATGTTTTTGCACAAAAATAGATCACTATAATACTCAATTCAACTAAGGCAAATGATTAAGCATATTTTGCAATTCTACCATAAAGCTGTGCTTTTGTCTCCTCTGTGCTCACAGAGAGACAACCTTCTGAAAAGAATTCAATGACATTATTTTCTGGCAGCTTGAGTTAGTTGCTTGCCACTTTAAAGGCCTACTAGGGAGAGAAATTAATTCCACTTTTCCCCCTCCCTCTTTTGTTGGTTGTCAAACAGAAATCAGGTATTCTAAATTAAAATGGTTGAATTTGCCACTCAGTTGGACTAAAAGTGACCAGAGTATGTGGTCCAAATCAACAGTAGTTACTGTTTGGTCTGTATAGCTTGTGTCTCCTTGACTGCAACTTCACTTTTAATTCCACTAGTAAAATTTGTAAAATATTTTAACAGGAACTTAAAAGATTATCTAAAGATAGGTTATTTTTTCTTTTTGGAGGGTTATTTTGAGCCTGTAGTAAAGCAGCAAAATGTTCATTGGCTAATTTTGAAAAGTATTCTCACATACAAGAGCAGAGAGAAATGTATAGTGTGATTCAGGCTCTGATAAATCTCAAAATGAAATGTGTAAAAGAAAAAAAGATAGTTTGGGGGGGGAGTTTTTTGGTTTTGTTCATTTGGTTGGTTGGTTCTTGGTTGTTTTTTAAAATTTTTGTTTAGTGTTTTACAGAGATCAGAAATGCAAAAGGTCATGGATTTTCATATATGGCTTTGTGGAAAATATGTTTGCAATATTTTAATGTTTTAAAACAAACAGACAAAACAACTGGTTAGGAATGACATTTATTGAATTACTGGGAAGCAATAACTGGATGATCCCATGGGGAAGTCAGTGAGACTGCTGCTGATATTAACGTTCTCTGTATGTGTGTGTTTGCACATGGACAACAAGGAGCAACTGCTAACAAATTTTTATGGTACAGAACTGGAGCCTGTTTTTGTCGTGGTTAAAAGGATTTAGTAGTTTCTGTGTATGAGCTGGCATGTTGGTTTTAAATGTGGTGCCGAGAAATCTGAAATATATGTATTTGGTTCCAGAATAATAAGCATTGTGTAAAAAATATTGAGGGGACAGCCAGCAAACTCAATGTTCGTAATGTGCCAAGAGAATACTTGGATAGATGTTATTCATGGATAACTGATGTATGAACAAACCAAGTTGTATGATAAGACAGTTATCCCTGTGTTTCTATATCCTCAAAGAAAAATCAGGCAGACTGACATTGTTTGAGCTTTTCTTCTTTAGATATCACTTATCTGGAATTCAGGTACTTGATATCCTGAATTTTAGGATAAACAAGCAAAAATTTAAAAGATTCTTACATCACACTGGTGAAACATGGTTCCTTTATTTATTTCCACATCATTTAAATCAACTAAATTAAGATCAAGCTGTCAACAGCCACCTAAAATAATATTGAGGTAAATAATGTATGCATTGCAGAAGCTTTCTCTTCATTAAGTGTTTTGGAACAGCTATAGCCTGTGGTGGAATATATATGAAAACTGATTGATATATTCATATCAGCCTGATGTTAATTACTTACTCAAATGAATGGCTCAGTGGAAATGAGAAGAAACACTTCAAGAAAGGGACAGGAGATGTGTGGGCAGGAAATAATTTACTGAATATGCAAATTCACTTCCCTGAAACTGCTTTTTAGATACACATTCTAACATTCCAATCTTTTAGATGCAGATATTGACAATAAATTGTATATTTACTTAAGCTTAATTATATTAAAGAAAAAAATATATTTCAATTTGTGATTACAAAAATTACAGTTTTGCAATAATTTCTGACTGGGGGCTTGTTTTGGATTTTTTAAAGATTTGTGTTCCCAGAAGTACTAAATGGAAGATTCTGGATATAATTATTTTTTTCTTTAAATTTTATGAGACTACCTACATTTCTGACTCTTTAATTTTTTTTTTTTTGTTTATTTTATTTTTTAACTAGGCTTACATGCAACTAGTAGATTAGTCTTAGTTAAATATGCTCATAGATCAGTGAACAATTAATATAAAAGATAAAAACAATAAAAATAAAAATAAATACATTGCTCCATGCCAGATGATATATGCCACTTTGCTTTGCCTTTGCCTATGATACTAGTTTACTGGTTCTTTAAAAAAATAACAATGTTCCCCAAAAGCTGCATAAAACCCAGACTTCTACAGCTTTGCTTACAGCTGTTCTAAATACAGACAAGACCTAGTAAATCTATGAGTAAATAGAAGTGGTTCTTCCAAAATTGTGCTCTATATATTTTTTGTTCTGAGATGTCTGATTATGTAGAACTAGAACCATTTTTTAAAGTGAATCAGTGCTTATTGCAAGTTACATAATAAGGTTTTGATCAGCAAAAAAATCACATGGCAAAATTTGCAAAATTCTGAATTGTAGCCATGTCTGATTTTGGTTTAAATAGTACCGAAATCTGACCTTTTTGTGTTTCATGATCCTCCATAAGTGTTGATGTCCACTCTGGTGTTTTAAGGAAACGCACTCCTGAGCATATCACACCAACATAACACATTCCAAAGTTGCTGTTATGTTTCTGATAATCACAGTAATACATATTCAAAAAATCACAGTAATAAAAGCTTGCTGGAATGCTAAGTCTACTAAAGTGTTTGCAAATTAGGTGTGTGAGAGCTTTGCCGAATCAGGTCCTGCTTTAAAGATTTCATCTGTTGCTCCCATGCTACCATCCCTGATTAGCAGAGACCACCACTAGGTGTCCTCTCCTTGTTCTGTTGTTGCCAACAAAAACACACATTATTCATATTATCACTGTGATGTTGAATCATTATTATTTCCTAAATAAAATTATCGTAAAAGAAGACTTAGAAAGACAACAGAAGAAAACTCCTACTTCGGTAGCCTGCTGTTTCTATGGTAGGTACACATATGAGGTTTCCCTATAAGAAAACCAAATTATTTTTTATTTCACCTCAAACCAGGTGAGAATTCAAGGTTTTAGTCTCTCCTCTTGATCACTGGCTGGGGAGTTGTGTGGGAAGGGAGAGATGATGAGCTAGGTGGGTAGTTGGTAGTGTTGGATGAAAACACTTGTCTTTACTGACTGGATTATTAATTTTATTTTATTTTATTTTTTATTTTATTTTATTTTATTTATTTTATTTTATTTTAACAGGACTATCTACAAGACATGTGGTTTTCCTGTCAATGATAATGTTTTACAGTTTAACTTTTTTTAATTAATAGCCTTGTGGAAATGGGGGGTGACATACTTCTTCCTTTTTACTCAATTTTAATTCCTGTTGTTCTAGGAAGAATTTTAAAATACAGTTTCTAGGCCCTTCGTAGTTGTGTCAATCAGTCAGTTACTGCAAATAAGCACACCAGTACAGTTTGAGTGGCAATTTTGAAGTAGATTAGCTGAAAGTAGGACACATTTTTATTGCCTTTTAGAGGTACATGAACCAAATACAAGTTGTCTGTCTCTGAAGGAATGAGGGAAGGGTATTTGTTAAGTAACTCGAGGGGAAAGAACACACAAGAAAGTGCACCTTCTTTTACTGACCCAAAGTCTGTGAATTCTGCAATGAAGCCTCTGTATTGATGTCTTCTGCCTTTCTACCATTAAGAAGATGGAAGTAGGAGGTAGGAGAAAAATACCCAGTTCTACAGGAAGGGCAACAGAAACACAAAGATCACTTTT
>VWZN01001928.1:2341-26948 GCA_013396955.1 Regulus satrapa
ATTTACACAGCATATGTACCCACACACACTTCCAAATCCAGAGCTTCAGAGTACATCTTTAATGCCACACAGACATTTAGAATAAAATCTCACCGAAGTCTCTGGAGAAGAAAAACAAACAACAAAACCAAACCATATTTACAGACCTATCAATCCATCTGGAGGAAATCTGGGATAAACCACCCAGGCATGAGTTTCTGAACATGAAAATTGATTGCACTGCAAATTTGAGGAAAACCATTACACAATGCATGGAAAGTTTGGTGTTGGCATTCAAAGGGAAGTAAAGCTATTTTTAAATTACTATTAAAGGCATCTAAACATTTTTTTACATTGTGGAAGGTCAGAGTTTGTTTATAGTGAATTGAAGCCTACTGGTAGAGTCTGCTTTCTTCATTTCCTTAAAAGTTTGACATGATTTCCAAAAGTGCATATGGGTGAGGAGAAGCACATAACAGCTCAAAGATCTTGGAAAATATTTTATATAATCCCAGTGATAAATTGTAATTCTAATTCTAATAGTTTTCATATCTGAGCCAGAAAAGAAGTCCTATTTCCATAGGAGCTCCATACCTATCCTCTGAGACAGCCAACATAATCTANGGTACTCTTAAGCAGTGAAAACACCATGACATTTTTAGAACCTTCAGGTTATTTACACAGCATATGTACCCACACACACTTCCAAATCCAGAGCTTCAGAGTACATCTTTAATGCCACACAGACATTTAGAATAAAATCTCACCGAAGTCTCTGGAGAAGAAAAACAAACAACAAAACCAAACCATATTTACAGACCTATCAATCCATCTGGAGGAAATCTGGGATAAACCACCCAGGCATGAGTTTCTGAACATGAAAATTGATTGCACTGCAAATTTGAGGAAAACCATTACACAATGCATGGAAAGTTTGGTGTTGGCATTCAAAGGGAAGTAAAGCTATTTTTAAATTACTATTAAAGGCATCTAAACATTTTTTTACATTGTGGAAGGTCAGAGTTTGTTTATAGTGAATTGAAGCCTACTGGTAGAGTCTGCTTTCTTCATTTCCTTAAAAGTTTGACATGATTTCCAAAAGTGCATATGGGTGAGGAGAAGCACATAACAGCTCAAAGATCTTGGAAAATATTTTATATAATCCCAGTGATAAATTGTAATTCTAATTCTAATAGTTTTCATATCTGAGCCAGAAAAGAAGTCCTATTTCCATAGGAGCTCCATACCTATCCTCTGAGACAGCCAACATAATCTATAGAAAATTAATTTGGAAAGATTATTCAAGAGACAACAGCAGCCATAGCAGAGCTGCATCCATTGAAGTCATAAGCAAATATTCAATTTATTTTCACATTGATTATGAAAGGATTTGAATTTACTCTCAAGTCTAAGGAAGGAGAAAGGCACTAGACCAAGTTATTTAAACTTTGTTTTGTAAATATGAATGGTTTAGCACTACTCATTTTTTATACTTTAATTCACTATAGACAGAACAATGTTAAAGAGCATTATTTTCCTAGTTTCATAATGATTTTTAAAAAAAAAGAAAAATTCTTGCTGGTGGGGAGCAATACTTTATATATATACACTTGATACCACACTTGAGTCAGGAGGATATTTACCCTATTAATGATTCCAAACTGGTCATTCTTTCAAAACAGACTGCAAATGGTAAACACATTTATACTGTAAAGTGTATTCAACTAATCTAATATATTTTTGCGTAAGATGACACTCATCTATTTTTGTATTGTTATTCCATATATTTCTGCAATCCGTGTGCATTGCTACACATTTATCTATGCAGAATTCTACCTTGTGCAGTAGACAAATAGTTCTAAACTTTATCCAGACCCATGTTTGCAATCTTTTGTTTTTCCCTTTTAGCCACCTCTTTTTCTTGTTTGATCCTTAATTAATTTCTAATCAATTATATTTTAAATAAATAGAAGATGTGAACACTGGAATAAGAGATACGATGCACATATAAATCTGCACTAGTTTTAAAAAAATGAAGATAACTTGTATGGTCTTTTTTCCCATTTTGTCTGACTGACACCTTGAATTATTGGCACAGTTTTCTTTCAACTGAATTCTATTCTTGTTTCCATTTTTCATAATCAAATATAGATTAGGCTGCCAGTGGTTCTTTTGGAGAAAAGATAAATATATCATGCATATAAATTATACAGTAGAATCCCAATTTTTTAATAATTAGCTTAGACCTAGTGACTTTGAGAGCCATTAATTACACAGAATCTCTGCTACAAAATGAAACGAGGAAAAAAATAAAGAAGTACCTTCTCCCAGTAATATCAACTGTGCCAAACAATCCCTGACACACATCAGAAAAAACCACAGATGACTGTCCCTGTGTCCTATTCAATAACTTGGCCATTGCAAACTCTGGAAGACCTGACAAAAAGTGAGTCCTACAGTTTCTCCCCTGTGACTTGCCACTGTTTCCTGGAATTGACCAAGGGCCTCTCTCTTGTGATGAAATCATAAGTATTTAATTATACAATGGTAGTTTAGCAAAAATCCTCCAAGGTACACTTAGGACTATGGAGGGGTGGAAACCAACTGGCCTTTCAGCAATGGGAAATTTCACAATTTAGGTATGCACAGATACGTAAAATTTAACTTTAGTATTTAGGAATGAAGTTCTGGACATGTTATACAGAAGTAGGGTAGAACTGCAAAATTAAGGTATATGCTGCTAAAACACCTGTACTACATCACAGCAGTGAATGAGGAAACCCGCAGTTGTTTCAGACATGCATAAATTTAACAGTTACTGACTTTAGATCTAATATTAATACCTTTTCAGTTGAAGAGCTTTCTCCTTTTGTATCCAGAGAGTTTTTACTGGGGTGCAGTAGAGGTGCAACTAACTCAGCAAGCCACCCTGTACATACTCCTTTCCGTGAGACCGGTCTAGAGGGACCGGCAGGGAACTCCACAACATTAAATACAAAGCGTAACCTTCCTGGCTGATACAAGTTTGAACTGCAAAGACAAAAATAATACAGAACCAACCCTAAGCCTCAGAGAAAGCTGTACAATTTTGCAGCAGGCCCATCTGCAGGCCCAAACCATTTAAATTGAATTATGAGTCTCAATGTTCAGCTTACTGCACAGTATGCATATTTAGTTATAAATTCTCTTAAAGCTGGACTCAGAGGCCAGTGTCTACAGAAGGGAATTCAAATTCCTATCAGATTCACGTGTATGTGAGCTTGTTCTTGAGAGCTTTATCAAAGCCTTGCCACACACACAAAAACAGTATTCTTTGAAATAGTCAAACAATGCTTTTTGCAATAGGGTCACAGCTACGTTTTCTCCTTCACCCTCTCTTTCTTCCTCAGATTATAACATACACAAAGACATATGAGAAAAACCCCATACATAACTAAACAAGAAGATATAATTTGAATATTACCTTGATGCTGAGTACGATCTAGCTTGTAATTTAGGAAGATGTTCTGAAGAACAGAAAAAAAAAGTATCATTGAGTTGATTCACCCCAATGAAAATATCGTATAATGAGTGTTTACACAACAGATTACAAGGCATTTTAATTTAACTGTAATTTTATTCTAGTAACATTCTATGTTTGTCATTTAGAAAAAAACAATTAAGACCTGAACTCTATTTTAAATGGATTTTAGACTTTGTAGAACATCAATTAGAGATCCTATACAATGAGACCATTAAAGGTAATTTATGGGGTCCTTGGTCAAACAGAAGTGACTATAAGGTGTACAGAAGAGATGCCAGAAGCAGATGAGGTGAAGCTTGAAATTTAATTTTCCCCACCTTTCCTCTATAAGCTCATGAGCTCTCACAACAGAGATTGCTTGACTGAAAGTTTTCTATATATATAATGTCCTAGAAGCAGATGTGCCAGCTCAGTTTCAAACCACTGATTACCTATGTGAAGTTTTGAAATCTCAGCTGAAAAACCAAGACACAGGAGTTCACCAGGCATTTTTTGAACAAGCAACCTCATATATATATATATATATATATATATATATACACATACATATACACCACACAATATCTATAAATGTATGAACATAAGCAGAACTATCTTTTTTGCCAGTACATGCACACCCTGACATATTTTAAAGGTGCTACATAAAATAGTTGCTAGGCAGAGTTAAGACCACATAGTATGGTAAAATCACTTAAACAAGACACTAAACCCATTCAGCAATTTTGGGTAAGGATGGATGAGATGACTGCATAAACACAGAAAGCAATTTCTTTGACTCATATTATGGAATATGTAAGGAAACTCCGAATTTTAGTTTGAAAAATAACTGCCAGCAATTTCAGATTTTTGACATGGTTAGAGCTGTAGTATTTTATATCAGTGAATGTGTGAGACATAACATAAATACAAATATACTGGGAAAACCATTCTGTTTTAACAGGTCAAAGTGCAAGAAAAGACCATGTAGGGGAGAAAATAGGAGTTGTAAAAAAAATATGTCTTTTTTAACTGTGAGTAACTGATGAACTGAATCATGGAGACCCTAACCTTCAAGTACCTTACACTTACTTTTTTATGTACAGAAGTAACCGAGAGTCAAAGTACTGGTATGAACCCAAATGTTTGCAGATGGAAAGCCAAAGACTACAAAGAGTAGAACAGAGCTTTGTTCCCCAACAGGGTTTTCGGCTTGATCATTATAGAAACTATAATAATCCCAAAGCAGTTAACTGAACAGTTACTTCCCTTTCTTGGGAAATTGAACATTTAGTCTGTCGCATTTTCAGAAACCAAATCTAATTAAATCTAAATCAGTCTTTTACCAATTAACAGGCTAAGTGAAGGCTTGCAGCTTGGAAAAGCATGAAGTAAATCCAGGAGGCAAACATTAGAATCTCTAATAAAGCAAGTGTAATCAGAGGCTCCTTGTCTGCTGCAAAGCTCTTGAAGCCTCCGTTTTTCTCCCGCTTCTCTGGTACATTCTACAAGAGCTCGCAAAAATGCCTGTAGGGAATAAAGGAGAGAGTGAAGGGTAAAATAACTTGTCCATTTGGGAAAATGGTCACAAAACTCAGAAAAACTTGGGTTGCCTGGGGACAGGAATTAGGTTAATGGATAATACACTTTATTCCTCAAAAAAAATTTTTTTGACTGCTCTTCTAATATCTGCAACAAGCTAGCACATTAGAAAACCCTACTCAGCCTGAGCGAGGAAGAGACAAAAAAACATGCACAAGCCATTCCCCCAGAATTCCAGATTTTTGAAAGCTGTTCTTACTGTTCTTATTTACACTTTAGTTAAGCAGCTCCGTAACAAAATTCAAGACAAAACACCATTTCCCTATGTTACAGAAGCTAGGAAGCTAATAACAAAAATCTTAGAAGTATGGCTTAAAGTAAAGTAGGATATTAAATGAGTCATATTAAAGTGCTGTGGTGTTTTATTCTATACTTTATACCTACATAATATTAAACTTCTCTTAAAGAAAAGTTAAATTGAGCATTGTGTGATAAAGAAGATCAGATGTAAATACCTATAGATTTTTTCAAAAAATGAAGATGGAAATAGACACAGTGCATAAAAGAAAAGTTACAGAAAAGTGATAGAAAACACCAAATCAGATGACACATTCTACACAAAGGAATACTTGGAAAATAATGTGTGCTCAACCATAGAGTTTCTAGACAACAATTTTGAGTATGGAGTTACATAAAGCACATTTTAGGCTGAAGACTTAATAGAGCAGACAAGTTATAAAAACTGGCTTCAGTGATATTCCCCAGCCAGTACTCTCTGCCTAGTCTTATTGCTGAGACAAATTTTCAAAACCATTAAATGCGGTTTTGAAAAGGTTGAAACAAGAGGAAGATTCTATTCTGCTGCAAAACCTACTAAATTGACTAAAAAGGTCCTCCCAAACTGATTTCCCTCAGAGACCTGACTACACAACTGTTTAGCTTCATCTTTCATATAAAGCTATCTTTAAAATATGTTTTGACAATATGAGAAATACAGATGCATTTTCAGTTAGGAACTTCCATTTTTTTACATGCACAAAATGAGAGGAAAATAATATACACATGTTGTGAGAACAAATACTGTAAAAGCAAAAATCTTTCTTTGAAATCTGTTAGGTTACTGAAATGTTAAAGAAAAGCTTTAGAATTTCACAGATTTCATACAATATTGTGAGTTGAAAGGGACCCACAAGGATCATCAACTCCAGCTCTTAAGCGAGTGGCCCATACAGGGTTACCAGCACCATGCTCTGAACAACTGAGCCAATGTAAAGGACACTGTGGTATATCTGCATACAGGAACACATGTCTATTTAGCAACAGAACTTGACAGATGTGGCTCCCTCTGATAAAAAAGATTGTTTGCTTTAAAATGACTATGGGGCTAGGTTCAGTCAGCCTTCACAGTTACCTGGCACTAAGTTATCTAGTACTTTTGTACTTACTTCCAGACTAATCACGAATCAAGATACTGCAGAGCAGCAATGTCTGCAAGATAAACTACCAGAAGCGACTTTTCTCAGAGTAAAATACCAACAGCAGCATACAAATTCACAATGCTTATTTACCAAGAGATACCATAACTACACACAAAGCAAGGACAAATCCCTAAGAGACCATATAGCATAGAATTACTAATTTCTCTTTAGAAGAAAAAGTACATAAACACCTTTTTGGGAATTGCTCTTATTTCCAGACACCAGGTTAGAATGAATTTGAGAGTGCTTCTTTCTGGGATGTGTTGTGGACGAGATGCTCCTAGTTCAGTGAGAGAAAAACAAAACAAAACAAAGTAAAACGTGCATCTATTAATATATGAAAGTGTCGTCACACATCTCATACTTAATGAACAACTTGTGCAGCCCTCAATGATGCAGGTAATCTTACAGTGAGAACTGATTTAGCTCTAAACCAGAACAACAAAGAGTCCTATTTCCACAGGATGGTTCCTGTGGAAATAAAGGCACAACTCAGCAGCCCCACTAAGACATGAGCTGGAATACAAGAATACACTTCCAGGTCCAGCTGGAGTACACGGGCACACACACTGAACCTGCAGCTATTTTTTCTGAAGCATGGCATCATAAGACTCAGCAGAACACATCCACAGACATAGAGGTCCACTAAAAGGCACCTTGCAACACCACTAAGGCTTGTCCTTGAGGACTGCAGCCCTCTTAGGATGTAAAACAGATTGACATGCAGTGTTGTGCAAAGAGATTTTACTTTCAAGTGGGGGATTCTAAGGTTATGTGATTAAAGCCTTATCTCCATAAACATGAAGGAGCACAGAGTAAGAAGGAGATGGATGAATGCCAATACCAGGCTGCAGTTCCCAGTCAAGAGCTCATCTACTCATCTACAGTAAAACAAGTAGCAGCATTCTTATGCACCTGCTTTTTTAACACATTGCTGTGACTTCCAACATGCCTCCATGGAAAGACAACTGTGTTCCCAAACTAAAGGTTAAAAATGTTCAAAACTATGTACATCAACTCCTACCAACACTGAAAGGAGCATTGGTCCACGACCACTGCATCATGCCATACCTTTCTTTTTAGTGCCCTGCTTAACTTTTACACAAATGAAGTCATCTCCTCTTTCAGAAAGTCCCAAAATGTGAAGAAGTTCTTCCACTTCACTGATATTGTTGGGACACATTACATAGAAGGCATCTCCAGGTTGGTACTCAAAGGCTGTATCCTGTTTGAAAACACACACATTTCTATTAAATCTTACTACAAACCAAGACATTCCCATTCCTAACAACAACCTTCCTACTATTGTGCTCACATTAAATCAAATATTTTTTTACTCTGTACTACCACTTGGCCATTTTGAGCACATCAGAAATGGAACAGTCATGTTTTCTTCCCAGGCTTAACCTTACTAATTGAAAAATTCTTTCCTTATCTGGTTTAAATATTTCGACACTCTTTAATGAGAACTGCTGAGCAGCCCAAACAGAAGGAAAATAAATACATATTCAGAGGTTGTGTTATATAATCAGCCCAGATCATTAATTACTGATGTTCTACATTTTCTGGTTTGACAAGAGCAGAAAAATGCATAATGAATGCAACTTTTTATAGAGATACATCATCACTAAAAAATAAAAAAAATTGTTAAATTATTTGATGAATTGTGACAGAAATGGCCAGAATTGCTTTTATTTTCTGGAGATAAAAAAATAAAAATAACCAGACAAGAGCACAGTAAAAATTCAAATCCTAAAACCTAGATTCTACTTAGGTGCCTGAGTTTCTTGTGTGCTCAAACTCTTGTGTGCAACTCAAACTTCTGCCTGTTAAAGGAACATGCAGAATTATATTTGCATCATAGTTTCCCTTATGCATCAGGTGAGTGACCTGCATACACAGACTGACCAGAATGTTGGGTGAAAAAGGCAAGAAAATGCTTACATTTTCAGTGGGTGCCGTCGACAGAATGCATACATACATACAAATACATGCAAAAAAACATGTGGCTCAAATAATCAGTTGCTCAAGACTTCATAGAATCTATTTATAACTGAGATTTAAAGGTAACTCATGCATATTGAGACAGATTAGGCTAAAAGAGTCCAACAGAAGGTACTGCCAAAAATCACAATATCCCAAAAGTAATATTCAATTAATTTGAGAAACCGCTCAAAAGCAACATCCTTTCCTTTACAAGATTTCTTATAAAGTATTAACAAGCACTCTTCTGCCTGCCTCTCATCTTCAAACCAGTATACAAAATATGATCTTCACTGAATAAACTAAACCAGTCTTTTAACTGAGGTTAACTGACTGACAGCTTGAGTAGCACATTAACAAGGCACAGCAAATGAATGTCAAAGGCAGAAACAGTGCTGAAGAGCTAAGGATTGTTATAGTTTGATACTGTGAAATTACTACTTGTATAGATTACCCACCATAATGAACAGTCGTACTTTACTATACTTTTTGAATTGAATATTCAAGTTGTATACTTACAAACTGAAAGATTAATAATTTTCAATATTCCCTGACTGCCTCTCTTCACTGCAAATTCCCTTCATAATGGTATTTCATTCAATATGATATCCATGGAACAACAAAGAAATACTTGATACTTTGTTCCTGCTATGACTTCCACAGAGTCCTATTTTCCAACAAATAAATCAAAAATTCTATTTACAAAAATGGATCAGCGTAATCTGACATCCTATTGTATAGAGAATTATTTTTTCTTTTTAAACAGCCAAATATTTTTCCCCCTCAGTTATTATACATAAAACACATGTTTTTCACCCTTTATTTTAACCTGCTAAAGAAAAAGCCATCACCAACTTACTGCAATATCAAGCTCTAAGAGCAGTGCAGTCTTTATCGCATCTTCCCTAGTGAGCTGAACTGCTTCTCTAACTGGCACTTCAAAGGTTGTTCCCTCTGAGATAAGTGAAGACAGATGTGGATTCTGAAAAACACGATACAAAAACTTACACTAAAAATGCAAATCAGCTTTATCACATCTTACTATGACATACAGGAATTGGTGTTGGTACAGGTTGTTTTTGGAAACCATCTCAGAAAACGACTCAAAAAATAAGGAAAAACATGAATCTTCTGTATACATACAGTGTTTTGCTCTTTTAAAAAATCTAAGTAATAACTGGCATATATTCAATTACAGAAAGTCAGTAGGCTTGAACAGTCTAATGGGCCTAGATTATTATCAAATGCAGTGAGCTGTTTCATTTTTCAAGAACTGCCTTGAAAATAGCCAATTAGAGAATGGCATTTATGCTAAACCCCAGAAAACTCCTGCCTAATTAAAGGATTATTAGTTGTATAGAATGGACATAGGAAGAAAGAACAGAAGCTACATCATTGCAGGTTTACAGCATAAGGTTTTGGGGTTAATTTGGGGTTTGCTGTAACAGGCAACTTATAAAAGGACGTTTTAAATAACAGTTAACGAGCAAAACCCACTCTACAAGACAGCATCTACAACATGTCTACACGGGTAAAAAAGGTGCCCCAAGTATGACAAATGGGCACCAAAAATAATTCCAGATCCCATATGTCAAAGACTGTCACTTGAAGATCACAATATGGCCCTCACTGCTCCATCACTATAGTCACAAGTTTCATTTGAGATAAATGCAGACAAAAATTAAAAGAGGCAGGACAGATTCCAAATGCCTAAAACAATATTCTGTCAAATGTAAAGGAATCATCCTACCAATAGGAGAGTATTTTTCAATCTGAAGATTTCCTATTTTAAAAAGGAGACAAGAGAATTACTTGAGATCAACAGTTGGAAGTTTCCTTGTTCTCTTAACATTTTGACATGGTGATTAACGGCTTGGGCCAAAGCAAGTCATTGGGCATCAGCTGGACTGTTGTAATTGTCTACATTTGTATTCCCTCCAAGTCAAATTCAAGGCATAATGAAATCAAGATTTAAGCTCTATTGCATTATCTTACACTTCCCACAAATCCTTTAGACCTTTGCTGCTCTGCTATTAGTATGCAGCAGCTTGTTAATTCAACCCTGAGACTCAACAGCCCAAGACAAGACCATTTAAATAACTGGAGAGATCATGTACCAGGCCTTCTTTAAATGGCAGGGAGTCTCTGTTTGGAAATATCCAAACCTCAACTTGCTGAAGTTCAAAACACACCAACTTCAGCTCTTCTTGGCAAAAAATATCCATAGCTGCTGTTGCAATGTGAGGTACCAAAAAAGGACATGAATTGTGCAATCCCTGCAAAACCAACATGACCCTACATAGAATCTACTTGTTGACAAGATCTAGACAACTATGTAAAAAATAATTCCAAAGGAAACAAACACAAACATGCATTTGATTCTTTGCAGGCCTCAAGAAAATCACCATTTTATACCTGAAACCTGGACTATAATCTTTAATCTGTCACTGAGTTCCAGATTTACAGATTCAACTTTTTCCATTTGCTGTTCAAAAGCAAAATTAACTTTTTTTCCTACATACAGAAAAGTTAAGGCATCAGTATTAGAACCTGATGAACTGCTCCAGAGGTCAGTCTGAATATATGCTGACTTTAAGAAAATGGGCTCTTTTAAGGACTGTAGCAGCACATTCAACCCCACTATTACCTTTTAATAGAAAAGTACCTCTAAATCATAAGCCTCCAATAATTTAATTTGGATTATTAAATTCAACAACATGAGCAAAACCAACAATATGAAGTTTAAAAGAAAAGCAAAATTATCCAGTGTTTCAATCCATACATCCTTCCATAAATGTATTAGCTAGACCAAGTGAATCCCTCAGCATTTCCACTAACAGTCTCAACAGAGAGAGTGTCAGAGCCTGAGGATACTAAAGGGCTTTCATGATCATGAGCAGTCACAGATGACAGGGCCCAGAAACCCCAACTCAGCTCAGTACTGTCTCTTCAGACCTGACCTCAGCTGTGTTACAGCAGTACTGGTGGGCAGCTCAAACCACAACCACACCCCTGACTGGACACAGATCCTGCTGATCCACACCTGGATCTTGAGACCAGTTTCTTGGAGTGGGCAAATATTTCCACAAACTTGCCAGATGATCTGTACTCTTGGCTGATCCTGGTTGCTACCTCCTGGTTTGCATCGCTTGGGTAGAGGGTAGTAATGCTGGATTTGTTACCACACCTGGCTCCTGGCTCCCTGTCATTTAAAGAGCAGCCAGACTTCACTGCTTCCTTGCATGGATAACTGAAACACCTGCCCTCTGCAGGCAACCAGAAAAGTTTGAGTCACTCTTGCCAACTGGAGAGGATTTCTAGCTCATGCTAATTCTTCTCTGACAGTACAGCAGGTCTTTATTCAATGTGGCTTCAACATGAAAAGCATACCAGCTTTTGATCTACAGTTCATCTTCCATTTCTCACAGTAAAATAGGATCATGTTTTCACAGTGGTTTCTCCATTGCTAAGTATGCAGCAAGATTTTGAGCAATTTTACAGCCTCTTAGCACATTATGAAAGTACTAAAACTTTGAACAGAAACTTTACTCTACTCCTCACTACAGCAAAATGTTTTCACTGTTATAAGCCAGAGAGAATTCTAATTCTTGCCTGACAGTGCAATACTATCTTACTATATAGCCGAATTACATCTTGACGTAAGTGTCCATAACCCATATGGTGGCACCTACATTCAATATAAATGGACTTTTTACTTAAAATTCAAAAGCCTCTGCACCTAGGGACATATCTCTGTTATGTAAGCTTGTTCTCTTGAGCTTTATGTAGGAGTATACACTCCTACAAGAGCTAGAGGCTTCCATCACTCAAAGAGAAGTCCTTACCTCACCCTGGGTGCCCTGAAACTCCACCTCTATATATTCTGGTGGCAGGGCAGGAATATTAAGAGCAGACTGAGAGAGAGGAGGGACAGAATGAACAAGGGAAGGTCCGGTGTCTCTAGCTGGAGTCACAAGATGGATGTCATCCAGGTTCTGTGACAGAATAACAGAACCCCTTGCTTCCTCATCTTCTAGCTTCAAGTTCTTTACTTCAGCACTTAGCTTTAGTTCATGCACAGCATGTGAGGCTGCAGAGAGAGAGCTGGAAACAGCATCGACAGCACTGCTCATGCCTTCTTTCTCTTTCTGCAATTGTAATGCTTCCTTGAGGGCACGCCAAAGTCCATCAATCCAAGGATCAACCACTAATTCCAAACTGTGAATGGAGGGGGGAAAAAAACAAAACAAAACATGGATGAATTACTGTGAGTTCCTCACCTGCTAATTTACAAATAATAAAAGACCACAAAACACTATTCACTTTCCATTTTCAATATATATCTGCAGCTGTTACCAAGATTACTTCTTTGTAAAAAAAAAAATTTAGTTGTTATCAGTATGTAAATTTATGGAGTCTAAAATGTGTAACAGCCTTGCTATTCTTTCAGTTTCCCATTTTTATTTTTACATGCTGAACTTTATGACAGAAAGTTGAAGGAACGGCAGCAAAATATGCAACTTTTCATTGTGCAAGAGCAACATCAATAGTTTACACCAATGGCCCATTTTTATTCTTTCAGAACACAAGAGATAAGTTTTACGGTTACGACAATGTTTCTGTTCAACTGCCTTGTACCATTATGCACAGAACCAATATAAGCAGCAGTTCAAAATAACTAAGCCAAGACTGCAACCTACTGGCCAGAAAGAACAGCAGAACAGGGAGCTGTTTTCTTACATAATTCCTCTACAGCAAGAGAGAAATCTTCTTACATAATTATGCTAAAGTAGTACTCTGCCCATCCCCAAAACGGAAAAAAAGAAAAAAGAGAAAAAAGAAAAAAAAGAGAAAAAAAAATTTTTAACCCCTACTTACTCTGACTTCTTTAATTCCTAAAACTGATAAATACTATTTTTCCAGGCATTACAAATGTTTTCTCACACTTTAAATATGGAGTTTTATTTAACACCAATAGAGACGGAGAAGGCATACTGTGCCCAGGCAGAACTCACTTCTATGAGGTGCTGAGTATCCAGTCACAATGGACTTCAAATGGTTCATAACATTTAGCCAAAGGCCTACACAAATATCGTATCATGAAGAAATAAAATACAAACCCGTTCAGCTCTTACCCTACGCAGTCATCTGCTAATCCTGTGTCATAGAAGTGCTGGGCACCAAGTTCTTGAAGTCGTCGATCTACCGTCCTTCCACCATTACAAAAGAACATGTACTCTGAATCTCCCAGACCTTGCAAATTCAAGGAAAGAGAAATTGTTTCAATCAAGCAGTCTCTCAGGCTACAAAAAGTCAGGATAAACTTTTCTTGCAGACAAACAGAAAAACCAGATATGCTGGAGCAGGCCCACAAGAAGGCACCAAGATGACCAGAGGGATGGAGCACCTCACCTAGGAGGAAAGGATGAGATAATTTGGTTTGTTCAGCCTTGAAAAGAGAAGGCTTTGGAGTGACCTAATTGTGGTCTTCCAGTACCTGAAGCATACAAGAAAGACACAGGGGATCTTTATAAGAACATGTAGTGACAGGACAAGGAGGAAGGAATGGCTTCAAACTGAGAGTAGGTTTAGATTGGATGTTAGCAAGAAATTCTTTATGGTGAAGGTGGTGAGGCATTGGCACAGGTCGCCCAAAGTTGTTGTGAATGCCCCATCCCTGGGAGTGTTCAAGGTCATGTTGGATGAGACTTTGATCAACCTGATCTAGTAGAAGGCGTCCCTGCCCATAGCAGGGGGCTGAAATTGGATGATCTTAAAGGTCCTCTCCAACAAAGGCCTTCTATAATTCTATGTTAAATATAATTATGTATCTACATATACTTAAACACTTGCATATGCGTGTTATTCAGATGCTACATTGAAATATACATACATGTATATGAATTTCAAACAAAATTGTGTATGTCCCAAAATAGGGGTGAAAAACTGGCTCCTCCTTCTCGAATGTAAGACAGAGAAATACTCTGAAAACACTTTGTTTTCAATATTTCACATTTCAGAAGACTACTGCTTTAGTTTGAGGCTTTTAAGAAACAGAAAATTCCTCTAACAGGGAAAGTGTAAGGAACTAAAATAATTAAAAAGAGTAAAACTGATAAACTATGTGTGAATTACCAAAATAAATTATCTTGCAAGATTAAGTTGTTAATAATGTCAGCAACATGAGAGAGTATTAAAAGAAATTAAAACATCTTAGCGACTTGGGGGGAAAAAAGAAAGGATCAAAAATAGCAGTGATTTTAAACAAGAAGAAAGCTGAAAAATCTGCATGAGGGAATATAATCCAGCAACTTCCTCTGCAGGAATCAAAGATTTCTTTGTAGATCTTGTTTCACCTGCACTGGGTTTTCTGCTCCTTAACTGTTGTGAAGCTGTTTTAGATGAAGATGCTCTTTGTTACCAGTTGAACAGTCAGTTCAGGTGGTACGTCCATGAAAGATCCAATATTTTAAGAGGTCAACCAAATCATTGACCCACCCCATAAAAATGATCAATTATCCTTTAGAGATGCTTTCCCAACAGTCCTAAGAAACAGTGGTTTTAGGTTTGTCTTCACAAATTCTCTAAGTAATCCACACCACTGGTTCACTACTGCTATTGGAACTTTTTACAGCCTGACCATTTCTTGTGTACAATTTCAAACCACTAGATCTTTATTATTTCCACTTGTGCTAGTTTTGGCTGGAATAGTGTTAGTTTTTCTCATCATAGCTAGAATGGGATGTACTTTGGATTTGTGCTGGAAACAATTCTGATAACTCAGAGATGTTCTAGTTATTGCTGAGCAGCCCTTACACAGAGCCAAGGCCTCCCCTCCTCTCCTCACCTGCAACGGGGTGCACAAAGTGGACACAGCTGGGACAGATGACCCCAAGAGAATGACCAAAGGGACATCACATGCCACATGGCATCATGCTCAGCACATAAAGCTGGGGAAAGAAGAGGGAAGGGGAGGACATAGGCAGTGATAGCATTTATTTTCCCAAACCACTGCTATATGTGATGGAGCTCTGCTTTGCTGGAGATGGCTGAAACACCTGCCTGACCATGGGGAAGGGTAAATGAAATCCTTGTTTGCCTGAAGGCTTTTGCCTTCTCTATAAAACAGTCATTATCTCAACCCACAAGAGTAATAACTTTTACCCTTCCTATTCTCTCCTCCATCCCACCAGGGAGCGGCTGGGGGAGTGAGAGAGCTGGAGCTTGGTTTCTGGCTACGGTTAAACCATGATGCCATCTAATAACAGAGCATTCCTCTCTCCTTGTAACAGCCTTTCTTTTTTTCTTTCTAAGAGGACTTCTGCTTTCTCTCAAGTACAGTACTTGGAGCAAACATTTCATTGGACCAATTCAGACGGACACCACAAATGTACTTTAAGACTGATAACTTGTTAAACTTGAATCATGTTGTAATTTAGATACCATAATAATTTCTGCCATAATAAAATTCAGGGTTAATACTTATCTCCACACATACACATATGCATGCAGTCAGCTTTGAAGAACCTGACCATTTCGCAAACCATAATGTGCAACTAGGCAATAGCATAACAGCTTTTCAAAATGCTACATGATCATAATGCATATAGTTCAGACTTCCACAATATATATTCAGTAGAAATTTCCTTCTAATGGGTCCCTTCCTTATTAGAAACTTACAAGTTTCCTCATTCCCATCTATCAACTTAAACTTGTCAGGTAAAGATAACTTAGGCTTAAATTGACATTTCTGAAGTTTGTAAATGAAATTTGAGAACTCAACAAACTAATCTTACCATCAGCTCAAGATATTGAATCCAGATTACCATAAACTCAAATCTGTATCCATCTTCAAGCTGAAGATACACTCATTCTCTTGAGGAGTAAAACACTCAAAACTAAAGTATTACTGCAAATTTAAAGGGATGGGAAGATTTAAGGTTTTTACTTTTAAGAACATTTTATACTGCCTTTCCTTCTGTAGAGAAAAGTGCCCAATGACTCACACAGCCAAGTAAACTAATCTAGTTTACTAATCTCTGTAGAGACTTGGCATGAAATTTAAAATTCAAACAGTTATAGATATCTTATATTATATGGTCTTTATGCAAAGAAAATTAAACTATAAAAAATTACATTGGTAGCTTACATTAGGATAAATTTTGTAATGCTTTTCCTTTATTGCCCATAGAGGATATTATATAAAACTGGTGTTTATAAAAATAAATGTTTTATGAGCACTTAAAAAAGCCCAAGCCACCTGTTCAGAAATTAAAAAAAAAAAATATTCACTGACAGACAAGTTCTGCAATAATATAGAAAATACTAAGTCACCTAGCAATCCATACTGGAGATGTGCGAAATGGTAAGGAGGCAAAGTCTTGTCTTGAATTTTCTTTACAAACTTGCGGGCAGTGTCTGGTGGGTCTCCTGTCCCAGTAGTGGAAATAACAATAACAACAGGATCCTTTTCTGTTTCCAGGTCATACTACAAGCAATAGAATAAGTTAAATTACAAGGTGTAACTCGATACATAATTGCAGCCTTAGATAATCTGTCTTTCACCTTTCTTCTTCCCAAGGGTCCACAGAAAACCATTTAATCTCGTTTTACCTATGTTAAGCCACTGAAAGTCTTGCAAGTAATTCTGGGGACGCAACTTATGATCATATATTGAATTTTCAAGACCAGATTTGATAAAGCCCTGAAGAAGCTGCTGTGACCTCAACTGACCCTGCGGCAAGATGACCTCATGAGGCCTCTTCCAACCTGAAATACCCTATGATCTCATATACTGAGGTCCAAGGGCAGCATTTTGAGCAGGCTAATACATACATGAAGAATACTTCACAACTGCACTCAGACAGCTTAAATACACAGTTCTTACAGTATTTTGTAAGTGGGAAAAGTATTTTTGTATATAGGATCACAACCACGCAGCCATAATCCTCATGATTTCACACAGATAAGTGGAGTGTGCCAATACAAACGGTAGGGATCATTTTTAAGTTCTGTTAAGTACTATATAGTCCTGACTGATAATTTCCATGTCACAGAAACACTACCTAGTACCACAGAACTAACTAGGTTGGAAAAAACCTTTGAGATCATAGTACTCAAAAAAATGCTTTTGGGGAAACTAAGGTAGCTCTGAAGAGTGACAATCAGACATTGTGCTCTACAGCCTTATTAATTTTGGCCCATTCACCCTGCCCCCAATTCACTTGTCTCTCCTTTGCTAATACTGGTCTCCCACATTTCTCAGAGTTTCATGGGGGCTACTCCCATTATACCAGGTTGACAAGAACTGCCTGTAGTAGGGACTGTGCGTCAGTTCCATAAATTCAAATCTCATGCAGCCATTTATTACTTCTCAAGTAAAAAGCACTCAGAATCTTTGAATCTCCCATCTTTAGGCTGCAGCACTGTGGCAATGTGCTGTTGGTCCCCCCCACACAAATCCCTCCTGAAGCAGCCCTATGGCCTATGTGTAGTGACCTCTGTGAAACACAGCTCCAGTCCCGTGTTTGGGAGTGGCCTCTGGAGATCACCCAGTCCCACCCCGTGCCCCAAGTGTGACTAACAGCCAGCACTGAGCATCTGTAACTGGCTGAATTAGGAAAACTTTTAAGGGTAGAGATTTTCCTTTTCTGGGCTGCTTCTTCTGTGCAGAACTTCTCCACTAGTATCAACTCTAAGTGTATCAGGCAGCACCCAATGGATTTGGGCTCCTGTTGTCCAGTTTGGCTCACATAGGCTGCTATTAGATTGCTCCTTAGCCTCCTTTTTACCACAATAAGCAACCTAAGCTCCTTCTACTGCTCCCTGTGGGCTGCAGTTTAAATCATCTCCCAGCATTTCAAGTTTAATCAAAATAATAGGATTATGAGAAAAATAAAAAGAAAGATTGCAAGAAGTGCTGTGCATCACTCAGAGCAGTTTCAAGACTGCCATTCAAAACTGCAGATTTTAAGGAGTTCTGTTCTAAACACATCCTTCAGTAAGTCACTCAAACTTTATATCCTTGTCAAGCCATGTAAAAAACTGCCTGACACCTACAACCCAAAAAGGCTAGGAATACATAGAAACAGACTAAAGGGGTTTTGCTGCTGGCAATGTTTCCAAATCTCTCCTGAAGAACCTAAAAACAGTTGTATGGTAAACTTTGTAGAAGTTTAGGACTCAGATTTTCAAAATTTCCATAGCTGATTCAATAAGAACAGACCCACAGCTTCTGCAGTGCATTGCAACAGATGACTACTCATTTACAAAGAAAATCTAATTCTTGAAGCAAAGAAATTAAGGGTCTACCGGTATCACATCAGAATACACACTACAATAATCTCCATTAAAAACCAAAAAGACACACAAGCACAGGTACTATGAAGTGATTAGCTCACTAAATTGCTGCTTACCCCACTGCAGATTCTCGTCTGCACACTTAGATACCTTCTGAAAATCAAAAATTTGGTGACACAAGTTCTGCAATAATTTATGTCAACTACTGCGAGGTCTGCTATATCGCCAGACCAGAAAGAACCTAACAAAACTACACAGTTTTTTACTCTACCTTACACTTCTTCCTATATCCTTTGTGTTTCAGGTTTGTCTCATTCTTTCTCTTTCCTTCACACGTTCTCCTCAGCTGAGGACAGCAATGCCACACAAGAGCAGTGAGCAGCTTGCTCAAGCTGTGCATGCTTGCTGAAAGAAGAGGATGGGATCAGACAGCCAGATTTGTCTCATCCAGAGTAATACATATAATGACTTATTAAAAAATGTACATGAAAATACATAAAATGTACTTATTCAGATAACTCATCTAAGGCTGACTACACATACTGTGACCCCAAGATGATCTCCATTTAGCCTCCTGTTTTTTACTGCTCCTACCTCACTTCCACTTCATTTCAGTCTTCATAAAACGTAATCACCATAACCAACGGAAGATTTATGACCTTATCTTACCCCGGGACTGTAGGTGACGGACACTGCGTGGAAACAGCCAGTGTTCTGTGACTTGAGCACCATTCAACCGTTCACTTTTGAATGGCAAGCAGACCACATTACTATTACTGGCTCTGTAACCACCTATTCCATCCACAGACCTTCACAAGGTCTGAAAACACCCAAAAGCTACATAGAGAGACTTTCTAACTGACAAATAGAGAAAAAAACCAGAAGCTTACATGTGCCAAAATTTACACAGCTGCAGAAATTACTTTTTTCCTCAATGCCCCATTCTCAGATTCTCAATTCATAATTAATTTGCATCTCGGAACTATCTTGCCAAATTTGGCAAAATACATTTATTTAAGTGGCAGACCAGTAACAGGCCTAGAAATGTTCTGATTATCACTTTCCTGAAACTAATCTCCAAACCTGTCAAACGCAGAAGAAATCAAATGCAAAAATATAAGGAGAATCCTCACATTCCCTGCTGGCTGCATAAAAATCTCTTTCCAACCCTCAGCTACATACTTACTCCACATTCATTCAAAATGTCTCACATTTTTGAGTGCATGGAAAAAACTCTTTTAGATGTTATTTTCTCATCTCATACGAAATACCAGGCTATCAAGTTTTGACTGCTTGTTTTTTATATGTTTTTGTTTGAGGGCATGCAGTTGAGAGTTCTTTGTGAAGGAAATTACAGTTCATAATGCTTTTAGCTACAGAATTAAGTTTGTGCATTCCTACTCTTGGATAACAGCAAGAAATAAAAAGCCACTTCCTTGCCCCAGCCAAGTTTTTTATTTTCTTCTAGAACATAACTTGAAGTGAATCCTCTGAAAACTGAAATAAGTGCATATGCTAAGCAACACAAGAAGACCCACAAAAGCTCTGGGCCATGCTGGAGCACACAGTTTAGAGAGCACAACACCAATGCAGCAAAAGAAATAGAACAAAAACAAACAAACACAACAAACAAAAACAAAACAAAACAACCAAACCAAAACCAAACAAACAAGAAAGAAGGGCATAATTTCTAGTAATAGCAGACCTGACCTGTAAAGACATAATTCAGGCACTACCGCATACACAAAAAGTTTGCAAGCAGTCACTGAATCATTGTTAGAAGAGACATAAAGACACATTAATTTAAAGATCTAATATGAAAAATCATAAGATGTATCTTTAGTAAAAGATACAGAAAGCTATTAAGCAACTAGGAGTATTGACTGAAATTACAGATTCACAAAGAACAAAAATTTGACACTAGACAGTGATTTCTAGGTGGTGCATCTGCTAGCCTTCATGATTATCATGAACCACCACTCTAGCATGTGAAGGAGAATTCAGTTCTTCAATACGTATTTTTTAAAATATCATGGAGTATCTCACCTTATCCATTTCACTTATACAGTGCATATCAGCTTCAAGTCCATGGGCACCTGCTTGCTGCCGTATTTCCTCAGCTATGGCTTTTGCCTGCCCCTTTTGTGTTGCATAGAGGAGCAAAAATCTCCTTTTTGATTCACAGCACATTTTATTTTTTTACAGACACTGCAGGGGAAAAAAGAATTTAAAAAGTGAATTTCCTGCAAGCAAAACAGCAAGATTTTACTTTGCTTATGAGATTAAAAAGAGATAAAGATAGCAGCATTGGTGTTTAACTTGGAAATGAGGCATCTACTTTGAAGTGAAGCCGTTTCTCACAAGAAAGCTTTGTAGATCAGGTTGCAAAGGATGCATGGTGGTTGTTCTACATGCTGCACTGCCTTGATGCTGCAGTAATGTTATATTATCTCTGATATCAAGAATCTAGTTTGTAAACAGTACAACAATAAAACCTTTAAAATTAAAATATATACTGGTTTTATGATATTATTATATATTTCTATTTTTGGAGCACAAACACTGACTTCAATTTCGTATTTCAAAAAGGAGCTCCTTACTCAAGTGCAATCTGACCCTGAGGTTAGCTCAGTTGGTCAGAACACGATGTATATACCAAGGTGTTGGTTTTGATCCCCATATTGGCCACTCACTTTGGAGGAGTTGGACTCAATGATACTTCTGGGTCCCCTTTAATGCAGACTATTCTGTGAACTACAGCATTGACTCTTTGGGGCTTTTTTCTCCTAAAAGTAAGAAACAATCTTAAAAGAAATCTGCTGTGGTGTCAACAAGTCCCTCGCAAGCAGCAGGATGAATGAGATGCATATCCTCATTCATTCACCTGTCTCATAAAAATCTGAATGCAATAAGTTTTCTGCCATTATTTTGACACAGAGAACACCACACATGTAACTTCAGGCAGCAGTAACTAAGTGAGAGAAGCAGAATGTCTTTAGAGTGGATACTGCAAATTAATTTTCTGTCAGTATTTTGTCATTGCTAAGGAGGTGCAGTAGAACTCAAATACCTCAAATTAGTACAGAGAAATGTTCAGTTCCCAATCTGAGGTACCTCTCCCATGCCTGGGCCCGGTTTGATGTACTTCACCTATTGCTTCCACAAAGTTTCAACTACAGAATGCATTCAGTGTCCAAGCCAGACACACTGTGTTACAGAAACCTGTGGCTATATAATTTGAGGTATCTCTTTCTTCTCTTTCTCTCAAGGAAAAACAAATTTAGTTCAATTGTATAAGAATATTGTACTCAATTGATATGGCAGGATATTTCTCCCCACAGTACTGCAGAAGGTTTTTCTGACAGGAATTTTTTTTAAAAGCATAATTATACATCAAAAGTAGCAAAACTAAGTGATTGGTTCCCAAGAGTGCCTGTATGCCACATGAATTTAATGAAAAATGTAATTACTAAAATTTTTGAGGTTTTAATTGTATTTTCACCTACTATGTTTTCCATTTTGGTTTTCATTTTAAATTAATCACATCTATTATCTAAAATGATTAGTAATTACCTTAACAATCGCCTTTAAACAAATTCATTTACATAACTGGTTTCACGGGCGTGTGTGCATAGAAGACACATACAACAAAACAATCCTCAAAATTATTTTTCACCTTCCTTTTCCAAAAGAAAGAAATGCACTAATTGTGATTATTCATATAAAATAGCTTAAATACCCTCAGATCCCTGTAGTAATACAGATTCATCTTGGTCATGTGCTGTGTTTTCACCTAACTCTCTTGTCAGCAGGTGGCATCACCTGACCACAAATGGATAAAACCAATAAAGACAAAGGCAATCCTTCATTAGTACACTCTTTTTCATGCCTCAGAAAGGGAGAAAGATAATCAGTTTTTGACTAAGACCTCACCATAGCACAGAAACCTTTTATACAAGAAAAGCTGAGGAGTAAGCTGTCAATATTATAGCCCAGGAATTACCAACCAGAGTCTGTTAGAATAAGTTAGCTGGTGAAGCTGTTAATGTTTGAGAAGCACAAAAATTTGCAACACTTGGGGGAATGGAGAGGGCAACAGAATGAACAGCAGCCAGGATGTGGTCTGACTTGGTCAGATGTTGCTCTAACAGTGCTGTAATCTCTGCCTAGGTGAGGCATAACAGCCAAGATTCTCATAGGACACTGTGAGCTTTCTACACCAGCTAGCATAGCAACAATAAAGGGTGCAAAAAGCAGCCACACACATTTTTGGTGTGTATCTGTGAACTTGGAGAGAGGTTTCTTTCACTGGTGAATGGACCAGTAGATTGCATAGATACACAAAAACCTGGAGCAGCCAGACCTCCCACAGACAGCAGGTGGAAACAAGAGAACCCACATAGCCAGAAGAGCTGATGATGCTGGAGGATGCACATGCAGACCTCCTGAGAAAGGGTACTGAATGTAAATGCAACAATGTGAACGAATCCTGGTGGCAGTGAGAAAGAAAACAATTAGACAGTTCCTTGGAATTAGATACAGAAAGCTGTTTAAATATTTGCGGCATTTATGAACATTTTCCAGTTGCCTAGTTGCTATTGATCTTAAATATATAACTGAATCAACTGACTACTTTATTTCATTTCCTATGAGTTAATTATGTCAACATTAGACCACTATAATCCTTTGATCGTGATTTGATCTAAACTGCACAAGTTGAAGAGCTTCACCCTGCGAATATCTTCTCTCACCTGAAGACCTTTGTGCACAAACTGGGTTTTGATGCCTACTGAAAGAGAGAAAAATCAGACATGCCTACCTGCAGACGAGCAACCATGAACCAGGAACACACTAGGTCTCAGACGAGCATGCTGCCCACTCTGCTCTTGCTTTGCTGTTTATGCGCTCTTCAAACACTCTGTGCCACTTCCACTTCTGTGATACAAATTCAACTGGAATAAATGGGGGGGGGGAGGTAATTCTTGTGTTACTGAGCTTTCTGAAGAATCCCTGTAAACTTTAATAGTACTACCACGCCAGCAGCCTTTTACACGCGGTCGCGCTGGCAGACACACATCAAGAAACAACGTTTAAGCCGGGAAAACAGCCTGTGCTTTGCTGGATCAAACCAGGGCTTAACACGAAACTAAGGATGAAATTCCAAGTCATGGCTCATCCGATCCAACACCTCTGAAAGTCACAGAGCTAACAGAAGATCAGCAGTGCCCAAGGAGCAGCGAAGCCGCGCAGGAGCCGCCGCCGCCCGGCCAGGCCGGACCGCGCGCGTCAGGGGCGGCTCCGTCAGACACAGACTGCGCGCCCACGGTCCGCATGAAAGAAGCAAGCAACTTCAGTGCACACACTGTTAATCATGTCGTCAGTAGATGGATAAACTTCTCATTCAACCCGAACTGCAAACATGGAGGAGTTTCACCCTTTTAAGATTTAGAAGAATGCCTTGTTTCTGTCATCAACCAGAAGGGCTTCACGCACTCCTCTGTGGCTTTAACCCAGGTTGTTGGGACCGTGCTTTTGAGCCATGAAGACATTCCCAAGCCACTTTTCCAACAGCTTGCGACTTGCTCAGAAGCATTCTAGGGCCAAGACAAACCTAAACCACAAACCCTCGGCCCCGCCCCGGCGTATGCCCCGAGAGGGGAACGGGAGTACTTGCGCTGGAGGACGCGGTGCACACGGACACGGACAGCAGCCCCGCTTCCGAAGCAAAGCGCCAGCCCTCTCTCCTCGACTGCCCCGGGCAGCGAAGCGCCGGGCCGGAGACAGCGGCAGCGCGGGAGGAGGCAGGGCCGGGCCGGGGCGGGGCGGA
>VWZN01001928.1:27519-67037 GCA_013396955.1 Regulus satrapa
GGTGCCGCCCCGGCTGCGGGGGTGGCGGGAGGCGAAGTGGCGCCCCGCGGATCCTGCCCGGGGGAGCGTTGGTGTCCGTCTCCTGTTCGTCTGCCTGAGTGTCCTTGCGGGAACATGGGGCAGCCTGACACACGGGGCTCGCCGCTCCCGGCATTTCTGTTCTCTGCATTGCCTCGTGCTCGTGGGAGAGGGATCGTACTCATCTTTCTAGCAACCAAAAGGATTTGGGTTGGTTTGTTTTTTGGGTTTTTTTTCCAGAATTTTAGTGACCATTTAGTGGTGTTTTCCAGACTACATACCTCTTTTTCTTCCCCTAGGTATCATTCCAGAACTCCCTTGATTCAATATGGCTTTGATTAGCCGAAAAAGCTTCCAGCTGTATTCATTCAGCACACCAGCAAGCAGGTCTGCTTTGATGACCCTAAGCAAGAGGTTGAACTTCATCAGTGGGCAGCAAAAACCCCAAAACTGTAGCTCCGTGGCCATGAGGGTGCTGTGCGTCAAAGATAAATCTCAGTACACGTTTTGTAGGAAAAAGCACTTACAACTGCAGATGCAGCCGCTTTCTCTTAATGAAACCGTGCATCTTTGTGCAGATACCAGGAATTGTACTAAATCAAATAATGAGTGGATGGATGAACAATTATTTTTCAATAAGTTGGACAACCTTTGTACATCGAAAGAGATCTTTTGTTTTCTTAGCTCTCTAGAGGTCATGTCTGATACTATGGCCTCAAGAGCCCTGCAGAGGATTTCTGAAGTTGAGGTGGATGACAGTGGTCTTAAAAACCCTGGACTGTTTGAGAATGAAGTTTTCAGGGCGTTATGCTTCCAGTTTGAATTTGGATCCTCAAAACTGTCAAACACAGGGCTGCTGAATGCATTGCAGGCGTTGATAAAGCTACGTATAGATCCGCAGAGCACGCTGATGACAAGCCTGCTTTCGGAGAGTGAGGAGCGGCTTGGCAGGGGACAGCTGACTGCTGACAGTCTGTGTGCCCTTGGAGAGAGTTTGCTCGAGTTAGAAGGCCCAAGCTGCACGACACTGGAACAAATTGTGGACTACATGCAAGAAAGAGACATTGAGAGGTGGAGTCCCAGGGAAATAGTGATGGTTTATAAGATACTGCAAGTGACTGTGAGGGAAGGGAAACAATGCCAAAACTTGCTAAACAGACTGAACAGTGTCACTTTACATACGGTTTCCCAGCTAAGCCCAAATTTTGCAAGTGTAATACTGAATTCACTGGTGGTTCTTCGTCAGACTCAGGCAGTTCCCTTAGTCACTGCACTGTGTAAACATTCAGTGAAGCATGTTCCCTATTTCACAGATCATGAACTGGTAAATGTGCTGGAAGCTTTCCTATACTTCGGGCAAAAAGTGCAGATTTTTACAGAGGCACTGGAAAGACATGTCCCCAAGTCCATCCTCACCATGCATCCTCAAACAGTCAGCAAGGTCATGCAGTATTGCTGCAAGAAGATGATCCTTTCAAAGCCCATCTTTGATGCAGTGGCAGAGGATTTCATTTCCAGTGCTGACAGACTTACCACTGACCAGATTGCTGCATATATTATCCCATTTGGGACTCTTAACTACCTGCCTCCAAGTGCTTCTTCCTTGTTTAGGAAGCTTGAAACTGTGCTGCATACTCGCCTGAAGCACTTTCAGCCTCACACCTTGCTGAACCTGCTGCACTCCTGTGTCCTTATTCAACGTTATCCAGTAAATTTTCTGCCAAAAATATTTAGTCCCTATTTTCTGCAAAAGCTTCAAGGTAAGGAGCAGAATCTCCTGGGATGTTCCACATTTCTTGCTATTATGTAGTTTGTCTCTTGTCAACCTATTTTTTATCAATTTAATTCTTCAAATCAACAGTGACCTCATCAAAGTGACCGGAAAACAATATCAAAGTGACTGGAAAACAATCAGGAAAGTGATCAGGAGGCCAAAGGCTACTTGCCTGCTGCTTCCTTGTCACAGTTGCCATTGTCTTTCATGTTACATCATTTAGTTGAGTTTAAAAATTGCACTGTACAGTTTTAAAACATAGACTTGAATTCCCTTAAAATAATTATTTCAGTTAATTCTTCTGGTTTTCTGAAAAACAGTGATCTGGTGTTCCCCATGTTGGTCCTTTGTCCATCTTATACAGGATGCTATAACATTCCCCATGTGATAGTCTGTTCTTGGCTCTTAATTACTGCATATTTCAATGCATTTAGACACAAATCTGTTACAAACAACACATCCTTTTGACTTGTTCTCTATTTGATGCTAAAGCATTTTTAAGGTCATTGTAGAGAGATGTCAGCTATGCCAGAAAGATTACTGACTTAATGAGATTTCAGCTAAGACTGCTCTACTACTTAAACTAAGCTAAAGTTTTCAAAGTGATTAAAAATTTTGGTCACTTAATTTTTCAACGACATGAAATACCTGAAGGAGTTGATTTTTGTGAAGCAGACAATCTCCAGAAATTATTTGGTATTATCTGCTATTTGCGGATTAAAAAAAAAAAAAATAGAGTGAAACAATAAGATCCTGGGATTATGACTTTGGGAAAAGGGGTTATAAGAAGAAGATATTTATCTAAGACCTCAACTCAAATCTATTATTTTATGTAAAATATCCTGCATCTTTTGGATCCTCATTTTTTGGTGAAAGAATATGACAGTTTTAACTAAGATCTTGCTAGTTTTGTATTTTTGTGTTGATATTTCTATAATTTTTTCTCATTTTTCTACCTATGATCTTTCTGCTAATTTAAACAATTACTGAGAATTTTAATGATTTAGTAATTTCTCTGCATATTATATTGAATAGTTTTTCCTGACTTCTGCAAATGGTTTTTGTAAACATACAGTGTTGAATGTACACCTGAAAACCTGAATGTTGTTGTTTCAGCTCAGCCACCTGGTTTGAACACAGTTGCTATGTCCCAGCTAACCCAGCTTTTTCTGACTGTCACCCTGGAGTGCCCATTTTATGAGGTACAGTACATGTGAAACCACAGAAGTGATGTCAGCAAAAGGTGACAAGGTCATTAGGGCCCTGCTTTTACTTAGTTGTGTGTATGTCCCATAAAAAGCATTGGAATTGGACAAAATTGTCCTTGATGAAAATACAGAGCATTTCTATGCGACTGAATGACTTCATATATATTTGTATGAATGGAAACAGCTGTACATTTCTCGTGAACATGATGGCATGGAAGCTTCCTGAGGACATTCTGATGGTTGCTTGGGTGTTTTTAAGCAGATCATACCTTAGACTGTAGATCTCTCAATAGACTTGGCTTTGAAATGCACAGAATACATGTTGCTGTGTTGATATGAGTAATTACAAAAATGTCCTCTCCCTTTTTTGATTGGGTTTTCTGTCCTATCTAGGGTCCAAAACTCCTTTCAAAGTACCAAGTAAAGGCCTGTCCCATGCCTCACAGGTCTTCTGATGTTCACCTCTTGAAAAGGGTGAAGACAGGACTACTTTATTTATTGAAAAAAAGAATATATTTTGCATCAGAGGTATCAACACCGTATTTCTATGTAGTTGGTAAGTATAATTTCTTTAGACTAGTAATTAAATATGTGAGTGTAAGCTGTCATTTCCTTTGTGGGCATTCTAAATTCTGCTAATACAGAAAAAGTAAACTGGGATCAAAATTTCTGTAAAATATCTGAAATTTGGGAACTTTAAGTAAATAATTTTTAGAGTCAGAGAAAGTAAAATAGAGAGAAAAGAAGGGTGATGATTCTAGAGGTAGTCTGCATGTCAGCTTTCAAAGGATGTTGAAATTAGCAGAAGGACAGAGTGTGTCTCTCCCCAAAGCCCTCAAAATTACGGAGACCGTAGCTAGCACAACAAAGTGCCGTTTAGCTGCTTTACAGTTTTTAGTGAACTTGGATTGCTACTTTGCTTGTGAGCATTATGAAAGGCTGAACTGTTACTAATTGTCACTCATTCATGTTAAGTCTATACAACTTTTTGCCAGCCTCTGTGATTCAAAAAACAAAACAATTCTGATAGTATTATAGTTATTTAATAAAAATGAGAATTACAGTAGAAAAATTGTTATAAGAAATGATTTTTAATGTAAATTCTTTTTTAATCTACACTAGATATTGAGATTAAATTAGATGAAGAAGGTTTTGTATTGCCTGTGGCCCAACTTGAAGAAGTACACAGACGGTAAGACAATAAAAGAAACCACTGGTAAAATGTTGATTTACTCTAAGAAAGAGCATGCAGGGTGAAAAACTGGCAACATTTAAACTATTTGCAGTTTTGCCATTGACTTCAAGAAAGTTTGGGTCTCACAAGGAAACCACCGGCAAAACGACAAAATTAACAATCTGCTTTTTGCTCGTTGTTTTGCCATCTGACTATGCAGTGTCAGACAATTGATTTCTTTACTCAATGACAGTCAGAATCAAGTGATCCTTATTTGGATTACAGTAATCTATTTCCATATTCTATAATTTATTTTCAAATTTAAACTAAATTCTAACTGAGTGTATTTGCACAGATTTAACAGAGTTTAAGCCATTTTGAGCTCACAAATTTACTTCTGCAAGGAATCCGGCATAATAAGGACATTTGCTACAGACTGTTGTATTTTTCATTGAGAAATGCATAAGTGTTTAAAAATAAACAAGGGTTACTTTGGTAAGCCTTGGATACAAAGCTAAGCAACCTGCCTGTGTGATATTTGCAACTGCACTGTGTGAATAAAGCAAGTCTTTGAAGAAGTTAGGCTTTCTCCAGAGTAACCTTGTGTTGTGGTTTAAGCTGAAACCAGGACACCTTCACAAGACTCAGAGACTAATACAGGTTCTTTCCAAGAGCCCATGCTTAAAAATGAATTTTAATGGTTTTTTTTTAAGTAATAGTTTTCATAAAGTAAATAAAATTGCAATATACTTAACATACTGGAAATTTAAGCAACTTTTTAACCAAACCTTGATTTAAGTTGATGGGATTTTTATCACCCAGAAGAAAAAATATAATTATAATCCATGCTGCCAACCATATATACCAGTTTAACTTAAAACAGACATAGCTTAAACTCAGCTTGCACTCGAATGGATTTAACAGGTAAATTACTAAATTAAATAAATTTAGCTGCTGAAATGTTTTCTGGCTGAGGTAAGGTTTTTTATGTTTTTCTTTCCAGAAGAATTAAATTCTAGAAGAATTCTCATTAACTTGAGTGGTAATTTATGTTCAGAGCACATAAGAAAGCTTTTCAGATCAGTTTAACTAAGTTTTAGGGTTTCATCTCCTACCCTTAAATTGAGTGATTTACATTATCCTGAACTGGGTAACTCCCATCATTCATCTGATTCAACAAGGTGTAAGAGGGAAGTATTGTCTCATGCTTCTTAGGAAGTGCAGAAGTTGTAGTGATTAAAGTAATTGATTGTTGTGGGTTTGTTGGGTGGGTTGTTTTTAATATTCCACTTATGCTTAATTTTAGAATTGCCCTCTGTGTTGATGGTCGAAATAGATTTTGTGCTCATAGCCACAGTCTGTTGGGAGAAGAAGCTATTAAACAGAGACATCTTCAGTTACTTGGTTATGAAGTTGTGCAGGTAAAGTCCAAAGACACTGATTTACTTTTGCTCTAGCTAAGAAAAACAAGTGAAAAATTATTTTACAATACTTAAAACTAGTTTAAATTAATTCCTAAAGGAGATGTAGTCTTGTTCTTTCTGTATTAGGTTCTCCCTGCTTAGTTTTTGCCTTTTTTAGGGTGTACAGAAATACCATTTTCTTCCTTGGATCAAGTAGTGTATTCTGTCTGTGTTTTTTGCCATATAGTTGCTGTTTGGAAGAGTACTTCTCTTCAGTGATTCAGATTCAAATCTTGTATTAAAGAAAAGTGTTATGTAAGAGTTCACTAGAACTGGAATTTTTAATTAAATCCTTTTTTAAAAAAGTTTGGAGTTTAAAAAGAGCTAAAAAACCAGAAGCTGATTTGTATTGTAAGTAGTATTTTCACAACAGAGTATAACCTTTATTTTGCCTGTTGAATTAATAGAGGTATATTTTTCTTCAAACATACTTTGAATGAAAACTGTTACTTTTAGTTTCTTAAGATTTTGTTTTCCACTTATTACATAAGCCTAACTCCATAATATTTAGCTTAGTCTAAACTGTAATAGATATCACTCTTTTTTAACAATAATCTCTATTCAGGTATTTTATAGATCAATAGTACATTTAGAATTAAATCTTTAATTTTAAAACAAAAAAAGCATTTGATGTGTAATTTTGCATCTGCTTAATGAACATCAATCTTACCCAGTTGTTTATTAAAAGCTGTCTCCAGCAATCATTTTTGTTTTGTTTCCAGATTCCATTTTTTGAGATAGAAAGTCTACAGAATAACAGAAAAATGGCAGATTATCTACAGAAAAAAATCTTTCCTTCTACATATGGAGTCAGGAACTGACACTGGAGAATACTACTGGATCACAGGCTGACGTTCTATACTACAAAGTGTAAAATTTGTGCATGGAAGAAACATTCTTTTCTTAAAGTAACTCCACCTCAGAAAATTTGAGCTGAGAGTGAACCCTTCCAATATTTGGAACAATTGACATGTAAAGAGTAATAAAGAGCATCATATTTTCTTAATCTTTGTGTCAATATTTATTACAAGTTTACAGATACAAGTGCCAGACAGTCAGTGCTGCTTTTCCTTTGTATTTTCACTGGTTCTAATTCACAGCTGCAAACAGCCTATTTAAGTGACTATTTAAGGATAATGGTCAGTCTGAATGTGCAGAATATGCCTACAGAATACTTACTAATAAAGGCTTCTCTTGACAGTGTAATAAGAAATTGTGCAATTTACTTACAGCTGCTCATGTAATTTCCCAAGTGTTCCATAAAACTAAAATTTGAATTAGTTGCAGAAGCAATATTGGCTTATTGGTTTTACTTAAGAGAGGTAGAGTGCTGTTCAATAAATAGCAATGCCTTACAGAAAATGAGAGCATTTTTAATAAAAAGGATTTGCTTTATTTTGTAAAGTAACAGCTGCCACAGGATAATAGGCTTGTACAACTGTCTCTGTGGGCCCACCCCAATGTTCCAGATAGAATCTATTTGTAGTTTTGCCTTTGGTGGCAATTTTAGCTAAACTGTCTAAATGCGGTCGTGTCGGCACTCCAGAGTTCCTCTGGGTTACAGAAACTATGCTCTGAAGCTCAGAACTATGTGCCATGGCAGCAGCCCATTTTTTATGTATGAACAGAAATTGTGGAACTGAGAAGCAGAACCAGTACCCACTTCAGCCAGAACAAGTGTGCCCTAACTTAGGTCAGCGCATTGCTTTGCACATGATGAAAACAGGAGAGTTTTAGTTCTGATCACATCATGTATTCTTGATGAACTGCCATGTAACACATTTTTTTGGTAACTTGTACTTCCTCCCTGTGTGGAATCATCTAGGTTGATGTTCACAGTTGTTTTGGTACAAAAAAAAGGTGAAACTTTCACATCACTGAAAGTGGCCAGTTTTTCCTTCCAGTAATTTGTGAGCTGCAAGTGTCTGTCAATTGCCCTCACAATCTGGAGATTACTGGATGCCAAGTCCAGATCCAGAATATGCTTTACCTCTTGTTATGCTGTTGTCCATTCTGTTCTTGTTAATTTGTTGCTTGTATAAAACCCTTCCTCACACTACTATGTCAACACTGACAGGTGAGGGAACACCAAAATGTAATGAGAAGCTTTCCAACAGTGTAATAGTAAACTCAGAATATCAATAACCGAAAAATTTGTAATTCTAGCAAGTGAGAAATTGAAGGAGAGCAGCTGAAATGGGTTTGCAAACATTTATAAGGAACTTATCACTAATACAGAAGAAATTGTCAGGGTGTTCTTTTGACACTGAGCACTGAAGGAAGAAGTGAGCCATTCAGAAGTGAATGAGAAAAAACTAATGGGAGGAGCAACCTGTGAAAGACCTTCAAAAGTGAGTAGGGATGAGAAGGGTGTGACATAAGCAAAGAAATGAGATGGGAAAACTCAGACTGGTGTTTTGATGTTTAACTTTCCCCACGGTGGAAGCAATGCCTATTTCTCACACAGGCCATGAGGTGGTGGTATTCTCAAACAAACTTCATTTCCAACAGTTTTTCAAACACAGATGGTTTGTAAATATAGTAAGGCTACTTAAAAAAGGCAATTTGTACTGAATGTCCCAAAGTAAAAATAACCTGCTAAGAAGATGGCCGTATTCCATCTCATTCTTTACTGATATAACTTTTATACTGATTTTTGGAAAAGCATTGTGGTATTACAAAACATATCCTTCTCCCTTTGTTCTTACTGTGATTTCTTTCATTTAATGCTGCTGAATTTGTTTAGTGAAGTGTTTATTTTTGAAAATGAATGTAGTCATTAATGTTCTTTTGTCCATAGCCCATTGAGTGTAGAAGAACTGCAAGTCATTAATAATGGAAGTAACAAACACCTCTCAGAACAGGCTGTTCTATGTGCTCTGCTTCTCACATCATGGCAGACAAGTCCTACTGATTGCCAATTTACTACTTTTCAGGTCCCAGATTAAGAAGTTTTTTGTTTTTCTTTCTTTTTCACTAGGTGTCTCACTGTATTTACAAATGACACAGATTTCCTGTGTCTAAATACCTGACAAAACCCATGTCAGCTGTGGACTTCCAGTCCTTTTTCTGGTATGATCACTCTGGCTGTTTCTGAACCTCAGCTTTCTGCCTCAGTTTTAAACAACAACAGGATCAATGGTTCTTGAGAAACAAACTGATCCATGCTCTGCAGGAGAAACTCCCCCTGAAATTACCTTAAAATTTAAGTACTGGATTAAGTACTGGATTCTGTGAAAGTACAAGGCATTAAATGTTTAATCAGATTTAGACATTTGTGCTAAACATGCTTTTTTAATGACTAATGCTCAAATCCTTGCGCTTTTTCACCCTTTCTACCTAATCATTTAGTACTTGTTCTCCTACTATTACTTAAGTCTTTTTTCCCATTTTTTTCAGATTGGATACAGAACCAATGATGATTTTTTTTCTTAAATCAGACACCATTTCGAAAGTGGAAGTCAGTGAAATGAATGTCTGAATTCAGCTAAACAGAGATTTTGTCTCTTCAAATGTTAAGTGCTCAGAAGCTCCTTTTAACTAGTTCCACTTGAAGTCTACTGAAACTGCTAAGCACAAAAGCCCACACATTTTTGAAAATTCTGAGCTGAATATCCACTTCAGCTGCTGTGCACATTAAACAATGTCTCACAGTTCTCTAGCAACTCCCTAAGGATTGAAAACTCTGTGACCACTGATACCTTGAGGGGCAAGCTTGCTTAAATGTTAGGTCTGTGAATGGTTATGTAGAAGCAGTGCTGAGAATTGCAGACAGCTTTGGACTCAACAGGTTTCATTCCCAGCATTGCTGCCTAAAATGTTCTAAAAAGCTCCTGTTGGTGCTGCTCTTCTTGAAATTTTTATGAGAATGTAAGGAGAAGACATGCATTTTAATTAGCATGAGAAAAAGTGCAGCTGCTATTTCACCCTATTTTTAATCCAGATCATTCTCATTAACTAAACTGTAGAGGAAAAGGCAAAAGCACCATATTGCTTTTCAATGTGGTTTTATTTTTTCCCAGATAAATGTTGCTGGTGATGGCAGATACAAGAGATTTCCCACGGATCCAGGCCTGGAGAAGGTTTTTTCAATGAGTGGGGCGGCTGCCTTCCCCGTAGAGTGCTGCATGCATGCTAGAAACCCTGGCATGTTCTCTGGTTGCTGGCTCTAAGGGCTTATGTATGCGCTTCCCATACTCTGAAGATGTCAGCAGAGGAACAGGTCTTGCCATCTCCTGAAAACACACAGAAGTCGCCTTAGAAAAAAATCACAGGGTGAATAGAAAACATGTAAATTTTCTATTGCTAAATGTGCTGTGGCCAGGGGTGTAATAACTGACAGAACTGTACAGCATCTGGTATATATGATGTGTATTTGTTTAGTGCCCTTACTGTTCTATCCCAGCCTTTTATGTTGTTTTTAACTTCATAAACCATGAATGTGTCACTAGATGACAAGAGGATAAGATATGGGGGAGTTGTGGACTGATAATATTTTACACAAATACATAAACACACAAGTGACTGCCATGTGATTACTGGCAAGCTAAATGCTAGAAAAGCATAGATTTTATTTCCATTTCTCTTGTGCACTGAGTTGCATTAATCTTTTTAAAAATAAGAGAGACTTGTGCCCCCTCTTACAGGAACACCTACCCTGCTTGCACAATTCAGTGAAAGCACAGCATGAAAAAATCAAAGCGTGAAGAAAAACCCTCAGCAACCACTAGCCCATGCAAGCTTTCACTGAAGAAAATAAAGTATATACTATTTTATTTCTGCACAACTAAATGTTTTAACTAAAAATGCTTGTAGCTGTAAGATACAAGCTGTAGGATAAGCTGTTCTCTTAAGTGGCTGTGCAACCACTATCTCCAATCTGCAGCTTCTTCCTGTGTTACAGCAACAGGGAGCTATGGAATTAGAAGAGAAAGACAGGATTAGTTTGTTTTTCTTTCTCTAGTCAAAGGTCTCAGATTTATCAGGCTGCTTGTATGTTTGCACACAGACTAACATAGTAAGCCTTGGTCGGCTATGTGTTTTTCTAGTCTTATAAATAGTATACAAATGATCTAAAGTATCTAAAAGGAGAATTAAAATGCAGATGCCACACCATAATTCAAGTGCAAGCAAATTACTTCTTTGCTACAACAGACACAAGTCTGAGCAAATCAGCACTTATGTCCTGCAAGGATGCAGGTGGAAGCACAGATAGGAGGGATCAGGGCAGTCAGCTAAGAGATTTCCAGTCTCAAGCCTGAGGGTTGTGGAAAGGTGCTGTAAACTCTTTTTAAAAACAAAGAAACAAACAAGCAAACAAACTGACTGACTGACTGACTAACTAACTAACTAACTAACTAACTAACTACCCCACTCAATAGAAAAACTAATTTCAAAACAACCATTTATCCTCCAGTTCTCCTGCCCACCTTACTCCACGCTATGAAAAGCTATTCAGTAGAACACCAACTTTTAACCCCAGCAGAATGAAAATCAAGTCAAGAAGACTGGCAGGCAAAATTAAGACCATTTTCCCTCCTGCCCTAGTTGTGGATAAATGTTGAAAAATCAAAAACTAAAAAAATCTTTGTACCATCACAAAAGACTTTGCTAGAAATTCAGGGTTTACAGTGCTAATGACAGGCAGCAGTATGTAATTCCAATAGTTTGTGTTCCTTTAAAATAAATAAGATTCAGTTGGTAGCACAGCACTGACTGTGCACACTGGTATTTCGTCTTTGTGGGTTTGGCACTCAGTGGGTTTCAGATTTTCCAACAGTTGGCTGGGAAGCGTCCTGCTACCCGCCCTCGCAGCGTGTAATTCTAGCACTGTTAGCATTTGGAATCAGCCATGGCAGCCCTGTGCACGCACTCCACTGCGGTTACTCAGCTGCATGTAGCTAAACTGAGTATCTGTCACCGTACTCTTGAATCCCCTGGGTGCACCCAGGTTACCTGCAGGAAATGAGTGACTTACTTGCAGTGCCCTGCTCTTCTTCACCTCAAGTAAAGCAGCATACGGTCGTGGGTTCAGTCTGTCTGCTTTCAGTGCTGTACTAGAAAGATGTAAACTATGGTATTTTTATTTCTTGTATTTTATGGTTTAGCAATTATTATATAAAGCCTGAGATGCCCACTGTGATAATTACAGAGAAATTGAGTATGTGACACTCACTGGTTACATGCAGTGTTGAGTGTCATCACATGCAGGAGGATCATGTTGTAGTATTAAACAGCTGTGGGTTTGATGTGTCTCCATGCTAATTAAAGGGCTGGATTAAGGGACACCTGTTTGCACAGTCCTTGTGTGCTCTGCCCAGCAGAGCTGGTATAAATTCTGGCCCATACAAGTTTGCTCTAGGAAGAAAACTGATAGGAAAGTGAGTTTTGTTGATACAAGAACCCAGTAAAAAGCTGTAACTATACTGATGAGCTTTCTGCACAGATTTCCCACTTGGAGGTTGAGCTTGGTACTAGTGGAAAGAGGCTGTCTTTGTTTTGTTTAAATAAAAAGTTTAATTTCTAATTGGAGTAGTCCTTTACATCCATACACAGATTTGCAGTTGAGTTATTAGGCATGAGCAGGTGATGACAACAGGCATTCCTGAGATTCCTTTGGGAGCACCTAATACTTTCTGCACTGTCTCATAGAGCTGAAAGGCATTATGGCTACACACTTGCACTGAAATGTTTGGCATATATAATTATGAGTGAGATGAATCCCAAGCAGTGGGCTTTGTCAGTAAAAACCTATTTTATTGCACAGAAATTAACAGTAATTTGTGTCATTCTTCCTTCTCTATCATATATAACTATCAAAGCAGGCAGCCATCCCTAGCCTACCCATTGCTTCACATCCCATGAACCCATTGGGATTTTGAGGTCATTAGTACACAGAGGTTATACTTCATTTCACTTTTGACAGCCTCTGCCTCTGTGTGCAGTTTTCTGTGTATGTATAAACATAATTATATACAGAGACACTTGTATATATGTGTATTAATCAGATGCTGCATACAAAAATACATACATATACATTTATGCACATATATTATATAGTATTTCTTTTTCCAAGAGAGTATTTACCTATTGGTCTGCACATCAAACCCAGATTCTGCTGGCCTCAAATACTTGCCCATCCTTTTCCAGACATGCCCATGTGTTCTGACTGACCACACTTTTGCATTAGATCCCTATGAATTTCCTTCCTGCAGGGAAGGTTTGCCTAACAAATTCACCAGCTTCAGACTTGGGTTTTCACAGCAAATGCTGGCGTAGAGATGATGGTTGTCAGAGGACAGCAGAAAAGTCATGGCCTCTGAATCTAGTCCTCTCAGGGAGAAGAGTTTTTAAGCATCACAAAAATAACTGCAGAACCACCTGAAATACAACTCTTGAGGGGCACAGATGGTTCAGAGTACACCCTGCACTCTGCAAGAGAGGATTTGCCTCTTCCCGCTTGCTTTAACTTGCATATGTCTTGTCACCTGGAATTCTCCAGGATATGAAAAGTGCAAGAGCACTTAGGGTGTCTTCACGGGATAATGCTTTCTCCTAAACCTCTAGGCTGCACACAATGATGTTCCCCTTCCAATTCCTTTCTTACCATATGGGCTGCATTATAAAGGGTAAAACAACACCTATAGCCTCCAGTCATGCCAAAAAGTACAAAACACCTTAAACTAAGATAATTATGAATTTATCAAAGGGTTACCTCCTCATGAATTTTAAGGCCACGACCCTTTGCATGTTTTCTGTCACATCGCGGAAGATATTGGTCGTAATCTTCAGGGATGCCAAAAATGGCATCATATGTGAAAAAATCTCCTGTCTTGAGAAAAGGGGAAAAAATGGCTAATTCACAAAATTGCTCTTTAGTTTACAGATTACAGAACACACACATCAAATCAATACCTAAATAGTGCATGTATAAGCAACTGTAATATTGCTGACCTCATTAGGAAGTTTGGGGCAGTCCTCTTGAATAGTTTCCAAAATTATGTAATGACGGATGGTTCATTTATTAAGTGGTTCAGCTCTGAAATTTCCATTGTGGCAATTCACTTCATTTCCCATCTCCAGACATCCCCCCCCCCTCCCCCCGTAATCTGTTTAACTTTTTGAAATTTAACTGATCTGTTTTTATTTTCTGCACTTAATATTCTCCTTCCTAAATGTGTGCATTTGTCAAACGATCTCACACAATTAGGTAAAAGCAAAACAGGAATTTTCAAAAAGACAAAGGTATCCTGCACTGTAAACATAATTTAACTTCTTATTAGAACAGAATTGAAAAACATGCCACAGTGGTAATCCTGTAATCCAGTGGTATGCATGACACACATGTCAGGCATGAAAAAGAAGCACATCCCAAGCCATAATATTATTTTCAATTGTTGACATCCAAATAAGCAACATAAAAGATTTGCTCTTTTAACAAAGGCATTTGTGAAATACAATCAAGAAGTTCTTATAAACGAAACCAAAGCAATTTCAAAACTAAAAAAAAAAAACTTTTAAAAGAAAAAAACAAAAACCAAAATCCCCTACTGAAATATGCTGCCAGTTATTACTGAACTTCATTAAAAGGTCCATTAAAAGGTCAAACATGTCAATCATCATTGGCTTTGTGAATGGCTGACTAAAAGAATGGTGCATTATGTTGGGCATTTTTCCTCCTCTAATTTTACAGTGTGTCCAATTTAACCTTTGAAAACCTCATGTACTTTGAGTCCTTCAAATTACAGCAGTGTTCTCAAAATACACTCAAGTCATGGCAGATCAAGAAGGTTATAATGGTTCCATTAAAAAGAAAACCATAGTTAAGAGCACTAGTGAGACACTGCTGTAATTTCAGGCTTTTTTTTTGTAAATAAAAGCCTCCAAATACTTGGTTCTGCCAAGAGCAGAGAATATTTTGTATTTAACCTATCTAACCCTTCACTTCTCAGAAACCATCGAGCTTCAGAGCATTTCAGGCATGCTCAAGAGCACACTGCATCTGATTTGTCATCTCCATGATTATTTCTGTGCTTACTCACTTCTCCTTTCCTCCCCACACTACCAGTTTCATTCAGTGAACATTTATTTGTACTCACTACCAGAAATGTTATTTGCTCTTTCTGGCATTCATGTGGCATTTTCTGTTACATGTTTCAGAGTTAAGAGTGTCATTTGTTGCTCATGTCAGAGAAGATAATTCATCCTTTCTGGAACTCACAGATAGTCTGCCAGCCTGTTATATCAAAAACTATCTTTGTTCCAGATATCTGTTTAAGATTTTTCTGCCAGATTTGTAGAGGCAACACTTCTTTGCTCAATACACTGATAACTTTCTGCTGCTGTTTCTCTTTGTTGTAAATGATAACTTGGCTGGCCTGGGTGGTGGTGTCCTTTTTCTTAAACCCATCAGAGCAAGTGAGTCACACAGCGCTGATGATGAATGTGCACTCAGGGTAGGCATCCTCTGTGTACTGCTGCTAAAGCTAAATGCTTTGCAAGCATTCATTAGTATTCCAGAGACACATAAAATAGGTAATAGCTTTCTCCACTCTCAGAAGAGGAAACACCAGGCACAGGGGCTACAGTAACTTATGTAAAGCAATCCAGGGAGGAGCTGTCACCCAAGGGATTAAAAGGAAGGTATTTCTGGCTTCTGGCCATGAGATGAGCCCATCTTCTTCCCATTTTTTTCTGCTTCAGTCTCTGATACACAGTTGATTTTAGGCATTTAAGCTGCAAAAGGAATTAAACTCTTCCTGCTGTATAAATAAAAGTATTCAACTTATCTAACTCCTAAATTGTGCAGAAGAATAGGTTGGATCTGCTTCCTCCCCTGTGCCCAAGGGCTGGGCTCTGAAGAAACATATTCAACAGCTGTTATCACCTTTTGTTTCCGTGCCACTGGAGCAGCATTTTTCACAAACCAGGCCATTGTTAGCGTGAAAGGGGACTATACTGTAAGGAAAAGCTCTACCATACAGCTGCTAGTTCTGTGCAGACTGGATAGACTGTGAGCTCCACCAGTCCCAAGAGCACCACACCAGCCCTCTGACCTGCCTTTGCCTTACTCCTGTTGTGCCCTCCCTACTGTTTTGTAAAGCATGGCACCAACTGCACCCTCTCACCTTTGGGTCAGATCACCGTGCCAAGATAATGCTGGAATCAACACAAAAGAGTCACAAGAGAAATCTACTTGTCTTTTAGCAGGGCTGCCTGGTCAATGCAGGAAATTTGCTGTTCGTTTGATGCCCAGCACAGCGCTCTGGTCTGTACCCTGCCCACATCCCAGGGAGACAGGACCTGCAAACTCACAAACCACCAGCCAGTGCTGCTCGGTGCTTGGCGCATTCAGCAGTTTGTCACCCGGGTGAGGAGAGGATTCATGGACTGTATTTATTGTTACAAATTGCCATATCGTTCCTATGTTACATTGACATAATAGGCATTTCAGAACTTTTCTATACTAGTTTTTTTTCTTTGAGAAAAAGGCCTGAGACTTCAGTGTCTCATATGACACTTCACAGAAAAGTTCACCACCCAGGAACTGTAGCTCAGCTGAGGCAGAAGGTGTAAGACTGGTTTAATTTCTAATTTTAAATCTGAGGACAGAATGAGGAATAATGGTGACATAATGCAACAAAGTGAGGAGTGAGGCTCCTTGCTAGTGCACTTGAGTTACTACATGTTGAGTGGCAGTGTAAAACCTTCAGAAGCATTCAGTTATGGAGGCATATATTGATGTTACTGAGTAGATTGATTTTACTAAAGCTGACTATGCTGAAAATTTATGCAATGCACATGGAAAATCTTTTCCCTCAAATGAAAATGGAGGGTTCCCAAGAGTGCGTGTTATGACAAAATTCACTGGTGCTGCATCAAACCCTAGAGACAGATTATGCCCTTCCCAGTGTTCCTCCTAAAAATGCCTCACATTTCATTGATACCAAGTGGCCTCTTCATCTTCAGTCCTTGGCAAACAATGTCTCTGCTTTCTCTTGTTATCCAATGAAAGACCTTACCCTCATTTGATATCCACAAGTAGCAAACACACTTTGCAAAGGCCTCTGATGGTGAAACCTGTTATTTTGGCACTATATAGCCTAGTGATAGATTTATGTGCCACATATTTTCATCAGAAAAAAAATCTTCACTGTGAGTGTGGTGAGGCATTCGAACAGCTTGCCCAGAGAAGCTGTGGATGTCCCATCCCTGGAGGTGTTCAAGGCCAGACGGGACGGGACTTTGATCAACCTGGTTTAGTAGAAGGTATCCCAGCCCAAGGCAGGGGGTTGGGACTGGACGATCCTAAGGTCCCTTCCAACCCAAACCATTCTACGATGCTATGATGAAGCAGCTCCCTCATGACGAGGGCCGAGTCTTCGCACCGGGTCCGAGCACAGGATCTACACTGCGCACGGGGAAAGTTCGTCCTTTCGCCCTGCACCGCTCCCCGCCCGTCGCCGCCTCGCTCCCTTCACTCCCTCACCTTGTGCGGCCGACCGAAATAGCTGAGCTCCGGAGGCCCTTCCCGTTTGGGCGGGACGAAGCTGAAGGCGGAGAAGGAAGCGAGGGCAGGCCGCCTCCTGCCCGGCGCTTTGCCAAGCGCCTCCAGCGCCAAGCGCGTCCCGGCGGCGGCCATGCTGCCCGGCCGCCGTCACCTGGCGACGCGCTCGGGGCCCCGGCCGGATCCGGCCTCGGGCGCCCGGGGCGTTCCGCAGAGCTTTGACAAGCCTGAAGCGTGAATTCCCGGACACGCGATAGTGGAGTTTTGGTTTGTCTTGTGCAGCGGCTCCAGCTCCCTGGTCCTTTATGTCCTTGGAAGCTGGGGAAGAAGGTTAGAGCAAAGCCTAGCCGAAAGGAACTGGGGTGTTTTGTTTTGGTTTTTAATTTTTTTTCTTTTTTTGTTTGTTTGTTTGTTTGTTTTTGCCCAGAACTTGCACTATGCCCCAAATGCCCCTCTTAAGTTAAATAAAACCACACCACAGTATGGAGTTTCCACCAGAATAAGGAAGCAGTGTCTTGAAGAGCTTGGGCTTCTCTCAGGACAGTAGCTCACCTCGTCGGGCACAGGCTTTCACATGCTTCTTGAACTTTGTCAGGCTGGTGCTGTGACCGCTTCCTTTGGGAGACTGTTCCAGTGCCCAGCCACCCTCTGGGCAAAGAACCTTTCCTGATATCCAACCTAAACCTCCCCTGACACAGCTTCAGGCCATTCCCTCAGGTCTTGTCGCTGTCACCACAGAGAAGAGATCAGTGCCTGCCCCTCCTCTGCCCCTCCTGGGGAAGCCGCACACTGCAGAGATGTCTCCCCTCAGTCTCCTCCCGGCTAAACGCACCAGATGACCTCAGCTGCTCCTCATAGGGCTTCCCCTCCAGGCCCTTCACCATCTTTTTTGTTGAACTCTGGACTCTTTCTAGAGCTTAATGTCCTTCTGAAATTGTGGCACCCAAACCTGCACACGGGACTAGAGATGAGGCTGCACCAATGAGAACCAAAGCAGAACAATCCCCTCCTTTGCCCAGCTGGTGATGCTGTGCCTGATGCCCCCCTGGACACACTGGGCTCTCCTGGCTGCCAGGGCACTGCTGACTCATGGTCAACTTTCCATAGACCAGGACCCCCAGGGCCCTTTCCATGGCAGCGCTTTCCAGCATCTCATTCCCTGGGTTGTACGTATATCCAGGGCTGACCCATTCCAGGTGCAGAATCCAGCATAGGATGCTCAGTCATTTCAGGCAATGCAGTTGGGAAATTCTCTCACATTCTCTCTTACTTGTGTTGGAAAGACTGAAAAGAAGTGTCTCCTGGGTGTAAATCTCAGACTGACTGTAAAACTTCTCTGCCATAGTTGCACCTGGCTCCTAGTTTTGATATTCACCCCATGGTTATCCTGGTTTAATACATATATCTAACTATGTCCATGCTGCTCCTTACTGTGGTCCTTGGTTTAGTTTACCTTTGTTTTCTGTAACCACAGGTGAAGAGCTATTGTCCTGTCCTGTGGGCACAGCATTACTATTATTATTGCTACCAATATCTTTTGGTAAGCTCTTTCACAATAGCACTCTCCCAGACATCTTGAATTTTACGAAATATCCAGAATTTATTTTAAATCCCGCAACTTTCGGAGTATTAGAAATCTTCACAACAGATTGTTTCAGGCAGGTTGGAGCCAGGCAATAATTCAAGCCTACAAAAGTCTCATCCCTATTATGCCACTCTCCCTTCACAAATCCACTGGATAACACAGACTCCTGCTTCTTTGTGAGTGTAGCATGGAGGCTTTATAATCTGCAGACTGGTGTGGGTGTTTCTTTAAATCATTTGTGACAATTTCCATCTGCTTATCTAATAATGTCCCACTACCAATTAAGATCCTCTTCTTTCTGTAGCATGGGCCAAATCAGCACAGTGTAAGCGCGCAGTGGAATTGAGAATCCAACAGCTGCCTTACATCAGCTTCCTAAGCAGGGATCTGCTTGCCACCATGCAAGTGCTTTTCTGTAGTTTAGTCCAAGCACAGAGAGATAGCAAGCCCATTTATAAAAAGCAGCTCAGCTGAAACTGCAGCTATAAATAGAGCCACAAGAAACTGTTCGCCAGAGATACCAACTAAGCTAGGCAAGAGCTCTGAAGTCAGATCTGAAAGATTTCTCTCCAGTTTTCTTTCTACTGTTCTCATGTAGCTCATTTTTATTAACATAAATTGATGGAATTAAATTGAATTACAGCATCTGATGCAATACAGATTATCGCATGTATTTCTGAGTGCTTGTTACAGATTTGCCATACCACCACCCCCTATTTGAAACAATTAAAAGGATGCTTTTCACTTTATTTTTCCTTCCCAATGAAGGTATAAATCCTTTTAGAATTATTTGAAACTTACAAAAGCTTTTATTCCTGGGCACCTTTTGCAGACTCCCCAGAAGCAGGATATGAATGCCCTGGGGGAGTTCGTTCCAGTTGCAACCAGACCGTATTAATATGCTACTGTTAAGTGTATGTTTGTGTTACAAAATAGCATGGAAGGTCAGTCTGTTTCCTTAGTAACTTCAATATGAACATGTAAAAATGGAGGAATTTTAGTCTGTATGGTGAAAACCATGTATTCAAATACAGCTGAGCTCAGAGACCAAAGTGTTGAAAGTTGCTTTGAATTTGGTCTCTTAAGAATGAGAAGTTCAATTGCCTGCCTCAGGTTCCACTGCTAAAGTGTTCGAGTTTTGAACATGCTGGTATGTACTTCTGTAGCCATAACATGTCTCAAAGGCAGGGTCACCATTCTGAAATGTCAAACTGGTTTGCAGAATAACTCTGAAAAAACTTCCTAAAAGAAACAGGAAGCAAATAATAATGGAGACAGGGAGAGGGGACAAAAGAGATAATGATAACCGGGGAAGGGAGATGGGATGGACACAAGAGGACAGGTGACATAGAACTGGACAAGGCACACTGATACACAGAAGAAACAGTAGCTGTTTTCTTGCTACAAGCTGAGGTACTTGTTTTAACCTTATGTCATTTAAAGCTGAGATGACAGCCTGCTGTCAAATTAAAGCTTAGCAAGCCCTCTCCTGTCTCTTTTACCTTGACATGTATCAGTTTGCCATGTGGTCCTGACCTCCTTCAGCTGAGCCAGGAAGGAGAGACAGTCTTTGCCAAATATGTTTCATTCGAGGGCCCTTGAAAGAGGCTGAAACAAAAATGGCTCAAACCTGTCCCCTTTCTACTACCATAGCTTTGCGTCAAGCCAGTAGTTTCACATAAGTGCTTGTTTCTTCCAGATCCTAATTACTGACTGAATACCTCAAACAGGAAGGCTCTTGAGGAGCATTGCATCCCTCCCACAGGAGACAGCTCTCCAATAACTTCTCCCATGTGAATCCTTCTCACAGCCTGCAGTTTTTAATGAATGCTTCAGTGGAGGTCCCTTTCATGGGGTGCAGTCTTTCTGGAACAGGCTGCTCCAGTGCGTCACAAGTCCTGTCAGCAAACTTGCTACACCACTGGCTCCTCTCTCCATAAGCCCACAGGCTCTCAGGAGCCTCCTCCAGCACAGGTTTGCCACAGGTCACAGCATTTTTGGGGCATCCACCTGGTCCAGTGTGTGGCTGTCCGTGGGCCGCAGGTGGATCTCTGCTCCACCGTGGACCTCTAAGGGCTGCAGGGACACAGCTGCCTGATGATGGTCCACACCACAGGCTGCAGGGGAATCTCTGCTTCACTGCCTGGAACATCTCCCCCTTGTCCTTCCTCTCTGCCCCTGGTATTTCCAGAGATGTTTCCTCTCTTCAATGGCTGTTTCTGAGGCATTTTTTATCTCTTCTCAAATATGGTATTTCAGAGCTGTTGACAGGCTTATTTTGGCCAGTGGTGGGTTGGTCTTGGAGTTGTCCGGCATTGGCTCTGTTGGACATGGGGGATGTTTCAGGCAGCTTCTCACAGAGACCACCCCTGTAGCCTTGTTCCCCTCTCCTTGCTACCAAAACCTTGCCACACAACCCAATATAGCTGACTGATGTCTGCTCCAATTCAGATCAATATTCTGAATACTCAGTATTCAATATTGTTCAAATTCTCTTGGCAAGTAAAGCAATATACATTTTTATACATGAGGTGACATAACTTTCATAAAAATTGCTATTTGTAATGCTTTTTTGGAATCAAACATGAAAAATTCTAGTCCAGGAATGTCAACCTTTCAAAATAATTCATATGCATTTTTTCTTGTCAAAACTGAGATTTTCATGAAGAGCATCTCAATGGCTACAAATAGATTTGAAAAAATATTTGATCCAAAAAATTTCAAACAATTCTTGGCAGAATTTTTCTTGTAAACAGGGCATGCTATGACATGAAGGGGTTCACGTCTTCATAGCTGCAAACATTAATAAAATGCCCTTATCTTGCATTTTGGCATATCAGGAATTACATTGACCTGAATAATTCCTGCCTTTAAATCTGAAAATGCTTAAAAATAATTTGTAGCAAACTTTAGGGTGAACTAGTTGTAGTTGATTTATATAAAACTTCTGACAATTCCACACAAATCTGAATTACTTCGAAAAACAAAATATTATCTCTTTGTTACATGTTTTATTTAAGGCACATAAATCTCATTCTACATTTTCTCCTCAGAATCACTCTGCTAATTCAGACAAAAAAAGAAGAAGAAAGAAAAAAAAAATTGCTATACTTAAAATTGTTTGGGGTTCACCTGCAAAAAGTCTTGAAGGGTACTATTTACACCTAGAATCTGATATCTGAAAATTAAAAATTACTGTCTGTTCTTACATAACCACAAAAAGAAGGAAAAATACGTGTTAAAGTACAATAATAATACATTTTAACAGTAAGCCTTCTGCTATATAATGCATCTTGACAACATAGCTTATTATTTGTTCCAATATGAGGTTCTAAAAACAAAACCGGAAAGACTTGCAACAGCTCTTCCCTCATGTTGCTCCAGAGACAAGCAGACTGAACTACCTGTGTCTCAGTGGAAAAAGGGCAGACTTGTAGATATTTCACAAAATGGAGGAAGCATCTATGAATATAAGAAAATGAAAAATGCTTTTCACATAGCATAAATAAGACACTAATGTCTCTCTTTATAAGCAGTAGCTAAATAGCATTAATTTACAGGTAATCAAAACTATTTCCATAGTTTATAAAAAACAGCTGCAAGTCTAATCCTTCTTCCTGTCCTTTGGTAGGTTGCCTCCATAAATTGGGGCAAAGCACTGACTTTAAAATAATTCCATCAGGCTTACCAGGTGTTGCCATTTGATTCTCTTTTTCCCAGACCACAGTGAATCACTCTTACATTGATCTTTTGGTTGCTGCCTCACACTGTGAAATGCATTTGCATTGTATTTTTGGAAGTCCCACTCTTCAGGTTCACTAACAATGAAGCTGTAAACTATGTCACCAACATGGAAGTCGTAGAACTTGATGACTCTTACTGTGATGTGGAATATATGGAATTTCAAAGACTGACTTACATCATTATCATAAGGTTTTTCAGGTTACAGACTGATAAATGAATAGTGTTATATCCAGTTACTGAGGCCAAAATTACTGCAGAAGGAGGAAATTATGTACTTTCTATAGGTGAATCTGGACAGAGGAAAAATAAGCCAGTATAAACAGTAGATATAAAATGCATTGAAAGACAAGAGGTATTTATTAAATACAAATAGCTTCTCAGCACTAGAAAGATAGTAATACTCAGCAACTGAAGGCTAGAGAGATGGTATGCACCTTTCTTTGTCTGGGCAAAGATATGTGTATATTTTTCCCTCTTTCTTGTTCATTAGCAGGATTTGGCTGCAAGACTCTAAATGCAATTACAAAATGAGAGAACACCAGTGAAATATGAGTGCTTTGAACGTGGGAATTTTCAACATGCTCTTGGAGGGCACATATATACCTTTCATTGTATTTCATTGGCTTAGTCAGCTCCCCACCATTCAGATGTTTTAACATTTAATAGTTTAAAGAAATAATATTGTTTAACTTTTATAAAAATCACAGAAACAAGGCTATGGAGTTAGGTATAAGGTTTGTTAATGATGTGCAAGAATACAAATGAAAGCAAAATTCTGAATGCACAGGTTATACCTGAAAGCTGCACAAATATATGACAATGTAATAGAATCAACTTTACATAAGGGTTTTCATTCACAGTAAGAAATTATTGCATTGACCTGTGGTAATACCACAGTGATTTTAAAGGCCCAGAGTACATTCAAAGTCTAGAAAGGAGATCAGTAATTTATTTCAGTGTTCCTAGGACAAATTTATAGTAAGTGGCAAGGAGGGATTTAGGAGAAGTCCTAAGTGGCATAGCTAACTGAAAGCTAGCCAATGACTTGGAGATTGGTTTTGCAGCCATGTGAGCTATTTGGAAAATCTTTAATTCTACTGGAAAACATTTGTCTTAACTTATTATTAAAAGGAAGAAATCATGAAGACAACAAAAAATATTTTTCATGAGATTTTATTAGACTGAGCACCTGTCTTGAAAATTACTGTTAAAAAGTCTCCAGGACTGGATGAAAAATTGAGTTGTGTTGAACATAAGTGAAATAACTTACATTTTGCTTTTAGACTTAATTACGGGGATCAAAATTCAGATTTTTTTACAGCAAATTAGGCACTTTGAAATCTACTGTCATTCCAGTTCACTAGTGGGCAGATGGCTGCTGGGAGTAAACTGTGCCACATTCAGTGAGACTGGACTGAGGCCATGTATTTGTGACCCACAATTTTGAGAACTTCAGAAAAGGGTACCAGTGCTATACAAATGTATATGTATGTTTCATGAATGAGCAGTCTGAATACTTTTTACATTTCAATAACATGCCAGAGGTAACAGTGCATAAGTTGACTTCTACATTCATACAGTATCACTCAGAAAAAGATCTTGTAATTCTATGCTATTTTGTAAATAGTATTATTTTCTTGTTAGGATACCATGACTAAAAGAATTTATTACAACAATGCAAAACTTAATTGTTACTACCTGTGCTTGCAAGGAGCATAGTAAAATTACCTACTTTTTCTGTCTTTTACCTGGCTCATCTATGAAACTCTGCAAGTGTGATACTTTTTAATTCAAAGGGATTTAAATTATTCTCAAATACCCACAAAATAGCATTTTACTTATATTCATGTCCAAGTGAGTATAAATGAGATTATCACTTCAAATGTTAAATGAGATTATTACTTTAAATATCCCACAAAAACCAGCATTGTGAAGGTTACGTGAAGGGCATGCAAGGGCAAAAGAGATTGTCAAAGAGCTAAACAGAACTTTTTCTTCTCTTGTACAGCTTCTCCTTGTTACTTTTTAAGCACTGCAGGCCAGTTGTTGAGTAGCAGCACTGTTTGCAGTATCCCCCACTTTGCTTGTGTTTATGGATTTGCAGTCAAATCTGTCTTCTGTATCACCTGGATAATATGTGACTGCAAAGTGCCTAGGATGCCACCCATTACTGAAGACAGTAGAGGTGATTTAGTTTCTGGAAGGTGATAGCAAGTCTAGCAGATATTATTGACCAAGGCAGTTGAGATAGCTGGCCATAGCCTGCCTCAGCATCTAACTACTGAATAAAAAGCAGTGGCAGCAGCAGAAAACACGCAGCTTTAGAGTAACAGAAGCCAAGAAAAGAAGCAAAACTAAGAGACAGCAACAGTAAGACAAAGTACATATAAACTTTTAATGAATTAACCTTACAAAAGACAATAGCTTCAAAACATTTGACACGTTTGTACAAAACTATTCCAGCATTGTTAGTTCTCTCTTCAGAAAGAATGCCAGCAAGCCACCCAACGTGTCCCTGGCTATGAGATGCAACTGGTGATCACATCCAAATCATGTGTGGACAGAGTAAACTTATTTACAATACTGTATACTTTTAATACCAGATTAGTGGATGCTATTGGGGAGCGACTGTATTTTCCAGAACACCATGCATCAGAAAATAGTATGCACCCCTAGCTTTATTGCCTTTTTTCCCGCATTTGTCACTAACACTTTTCCTTGTCCTTTCAGGATGCGTTACCTCCTTTTGATTCCTATTCCTTCTTTTCTTGTCTTTGAATAACAGTGCAAGTAGCAGTACAATCTTCCAGTCCTATAGCGTACATCACAACTGTCCTTGAACATAGAAATATCAAGGTGCAAAATGATGGCTCATGGGACTATTCTGCAGCCATATTAAAATAAGTGCCACATACCAGAAAATAGCACGCATGTTAAGGGCTAAAATGTAGTTAAAAAGTGCGTGATACTTTCCTGAAAATATGGTATTGATGACACATATAAGCATCTTCAAGATGCCACATTCCCTTGTGAAAGGGATCTTGTCATTTCTGTATGTACAAAGTATGTCTTCAATTCTCCTTTTCCTTTTACATTTATTATTCCTCTGCAGGTGCTCATGTACCCCAGTGTTTGCAGGACGTTGTTTGTCTCCTCTGTAACCTGCAACAATACAGTAATACAGCCAGTGTTGATAACAGAGCAGAATCTTCTTCCAGAAAGTGAAGATAACATAATGTTTTGTTCATTTATAAGGGGTTTGCTGTAATGCTCATAAAACCCTTTAGGGTCTCAGGTGAGATTTGAACACCTAAGCTTTCAAGCTGTTGCTGGATGCCCATTTTAATCACTTATATCAAGTATCAAATTTGGTGTAGCCACATCTGTACCCAGGGTTTCCAGCAGAGAGCTTGTAGATAAAAAAATGGAACTAGGGACAATATTCTTCCTCACGCTGCACTTTCCTCAACTGAAGAAACTTAATTTTCTCACTTCAGAAACAAACTTTTGGAACCAAACTTTAGGCCATTCTGCCATTTTAGGTGAAAGCCCACTAGCACAAAATCAAGGCTTACCTGTATTTTATCTAAGACACCAGTGCTGTCCATCCTGCTGGCCACATTTACTGTATTGCCCCATATATCATATTGTGGTTTTTGAGCCCCAATTACTCCAGCTATTACAGGTCCATGGTTTATACCTGGAAAGCACGAGAACTTAACATTAGCAATGAAGACAAAGGCAACAAAGCTGGTGAAGGCCCTGGAGCACAAGTCCTCTGAGGAGCCTCTGAGGGAGCTGGGGTTGTTTGGCCTTGAGAAAATGAGGCTCAGGGGAAACCTTATCACTCCCTAAAACTATCTGAAAGGAGGCTGTAGCCAGGCAGGCAGTGATAGGATAAGACAACAGTTTCAAGCTGTGACCGGTGAGATTTAGTTGACCATTATGAGGAGTTGCTTCACATTCATGGGTGACTAGACATTGGAATGGACTTCCCAGGGAGGTGGTGGAGACTGGACATGGCATTTGGTGCCATGGTCTAGTTGACATGGGGATGTTCAATCATAAGTCAGACTTGATGATCTCAGAGGTCTTTTCCAACTTTACTGATTCTGTGAAGGTCCACCAAACAGGGACACAGAGTGCATCTGGTGTATAGCAAGTCAATGAACACAGCATTTGGCCCTCACTGAATAGTGAGTACGGCAGAAAACACTCATTTACTATGTATTTATCAACCATTTATGGAAGGAGAATATTAGTTATAAAAATGCCAGAAGTCAGTAATCTAATTTTAGTTTTACAGCTCCCTCCCATCCTGAGTAACTTGCTATTTTCAGTGATTAGCATTCTAATAACCTGCTGCTGCCTTTATTATGTAGCATGAGAACCACACAGTGGGTGAGCAGCAGCTTCTGAGAAAATAGATATACAAGAATTTCTTTTAACTTCTATTTGTAGTGAAAAGGGCCTCTCCTCTGCAATAGCTGATGGCCCAATCAAGTAACTTTTATAGTATTCTTTGCTTCTTAAACTTAGAATAAACTAAAGCAAATGAGCTGAAAGGATTTGAAGCCTTGTTCTGAAGGCTGGATTGACCATTGAATGGTCCTAAAGATCTGCAATATAAATATATGTATCCAAATTATTTGATTAAACACAGAGTAGAACTATATGGTAGAACAATATGGTCCCTCATTAGACTCTGGGCATTTTTTATCTTGCAGTCAGTTTGTAAATTATATTATATCTATAACGTGAGTGAATTGTACTCTGCTAGAAGGGAAAGAAACTGGGAGATAAAATCCAAAGTACTATTGTTAACCAGCATCAAATATCCTGTAATTGTAACTGCATCTACTGGTGGCCAGGAAAGCCAAGTTAGGCCTAGTGAGAAGTAAACCCTGAACAAGTGAGTTATTTAGATTTATAAAATTATCTCAGTGGATCATAACTGATTTCTGTTAATTCCTTGACAGAAACCATCATTAAGGATATATCCATGCAGATAAATGAAAGTGTGATTGTAGGATGGAGAGGGATCTCAGAGCTGGCTAATCTGGTATGTAACATGGCAGTGCAGGCCAGCAACCACATTATCAGCCCACTTGGAAATCCTGGAAAATATGACTGTAGAAGTTAAATTGGAAAAATATGCAAACACTACATAATAACAAATGGAACCTGATATATATTTGTCTAAGTGCTTGGGGTTCAATGCACAAAGAGACTTGGGCCTTGCAGCACTTTGCGTTAACAGCTGAGCCATGGATGGGTTTTTCTACTTCATGACATACAACTTGTAGAAAACACTAGGGAATTAAGACTGGTGACTGACAGAAGTCATCTGCTGGGTAGCCCAATCTGGCTAGCAGGGAATATTGAAGAGATGTGTGTGGCCATGGTCCAGAAACTGGGGCAGTGCAGTAGGACTTTCCTACAAAATACAATGGGCAGGAAGGGACATTTTTTTTTTTTTTTTTACTACTTCCTGAACCACTGCTGTTGATGGTTTGAGAAATACCTCAGGGGCTCAGGAGTCACCTTCAGATCACTTCTCCTTTGAGGAAACTCCTACCAGTGTATCTTAGGAATGTGTTCTGGCCACCCAAGCATTGTGGGATATGTTGCTCTATGTCATTCCTGCTGGTGTGAGTCTCTTTTGCGTGAACATTTGTTGGGGCAAGGCAAGTCAGGAAGAGTTGTACTCTCACTACAGGTCAATACTTTAACAGAGGATGAAATCATCTCTCTCTTTCTTTCATATCCAAAGCTATATTTAATTATTCCATGAAATACAACACTGTTCAGCAGGAATGACAGAGTATATCTCATTCTGAAGTATCCTACAGCCTGGGCTTGTGGCCTAGCTTCACCCAAAACCAGGAAACAAATTAAGTCACCCACAACATAGACAAATGTTCCAACAATGAAATTATATGGAAAACAACACATCAGCCTCTCTTCTGAAAGAAAGAAATACCTGTACAAAACCTGCTGCAAAAGTTTATTTGAGCTTGTCTCATAAATCTAGCGCCTCAACTTGCAGAAGGGGAGGAATGCCTAAAATGTCATCTAGATGCTTCCCTCCTTTGCCTGACAAGATCAGAACAGTGTGTACCTCCTAAGTCACACTAGCATTTCAGGTACTCACCAAAGATTATGAAAGCTGAGACCTCTAATGAGTTGCTAAAATTTTAGACTTAGATGCTGGCCAAGGGATGCTTTTACAAAGGGCAGTTTGAGTATAAGTCCTTACAGTGGGGACTAGGTCAGAAGTAGTTGATGTTTCTGTGGATATAATTAGTATGGATATCAGAGGCTTTCATCATCAGGTGTGGGGAAATGGAGAAGTGATGTGAAAATGAAGATCTCAGAGGTGCCTATGTTGGATTATGGTGGCACAAATACCACTTTGGGGCCTGTGTTTCTTTTTAGAGTTAAAACATTTTTTCATTTCATGAAGCAAAGGAGTCTCACTTCTCTGTAATCTTTAGTAAGAACTATAAAACTGCAAAGTGAATGTTTTGTTTTGATTCGCAGTCCCCTGAAAGGACTCAGTACTGCTTTAAGCAATTTGCAGATGTAGCCCTGGCACCCAGCAGCTCTCTGTCTATACTGAAGCTGCTGATATAAAAGTGTTTGCAAGTATGTGTAATATCTGCAATGGCAAGAACCATCAAGTTCTGTAACACTCTGAGAAGGAAGCATACTTCTGATTTGCTTTGTCATTTTTAGCTCTAGCAAGGAATATAAAAACATACTGACAAAGTAGTAACCTAAGAAACTTGTTTGAAGTCTGAAGACAGCAAGTTTTGCCAGTGGATGGCACTGTGAAATAGACTTGAGAGGAACAGCTGAAAGGAAAAGCAAGTGGTATGGCAAGAAAAAGACAAGACAGGAGAGAAACTGTTGGAAATCAAATACTTCTGACACATTTACAGAATTTATGGGTTTTCAATACTTGTTTACTGTTTTCATTTCACACTTTCCACGTTACATATTGCATTGTGAAACTGCTGTGTACTGCTATCAGGAAATAAACATTTTGGAACATATGGTTCTTGACCAGCTCTGAATTTATTTATTTCATAATTCTTTGTACTGCTTACTGCAGCTGTCTATTTCTTTTAAAAAATACTAGGATGTACAAGAAAAAGCAATTAGAAACTAAAACATAAGGTATTCATCTTTCCAAGATAAATAACTAGTGATCTTTGCTCTTATCTGAATAACAAAAACAAATACTCTCCCTTGTCTAACACTTCAAAGGAAAGAGTGCATTTTTATGTGCTTGCTTTATTTAATTTAGCACATGTAAAATATTTCAAACTCCAGCCTAAATGGCCCCTTATAGCTCTTATCCTCTGAAAAACCATTAATATAGTTTTGCAAAGCCCAGTCTAGAGTTTTCTTGTGTATTTTTTTTTTTTTGTATTTGTAAACTTCCAAAAAGATATGGCTTACAACCCCTACAAATAATTTTTACAGTTAACATAAAACCATTCAGAGCCATATGAACACACTTTTTTCAACCATTCTTTAAATAGGAATACTGCCTTTTTCCAAGTCTAGCTTTGAAACACTCTAGGGATTGCTGTGCAATACCATGTAGGCTGCTTTTAAACAGGGTAAAGCTATAAAGATGGTGCTGTTTACTATCATGACCCTTTTGGTCAGCCCTACTACTGCTTTAATGAGCTAGTACTTTGCACTGAATTCTCCCCCTTGTCCTGATATTCTCCTAAGAATCCTGTGATACTCACCTACTCGTAACTTGAAGTCATTGAATGAATGCTTGTTTATGACATCCAGTTTTGCCACCAAGGCAAATGCAAACTCCACCATGGTTCCTATGTGCATATACTGTCGTTCAGGTTCCTGAATTCAAAAGACAAACAAACCGTGTAAAATTGTTTTTGTGAGCCTTGGTTGCTGTGAGAATAGAACCAAAATATGCTGAACACTTGAAGACACTTAAGCCCTTAGGGATGTCCTAGTGTCAGCAGGTAGATGCAGAGAAGTAATGTAGAGAAGTAATCCCTGTCCAGCATCAGTTAGATCAAACAATGGCTGAGAGACAGGATGCATTTCACTTGCGTACAACTAGGCAGTCTATGGGTGATAGATCTAAACCATGCCTAATCTAACTTTTGATTGTCAAGTGACTGATTAGCTGTTATCTAATCCTGCAGACACTCAATATCTCTGTGTGCCTAGAATTTTTAAATTAATTTTCTCTGTCTGCTTCTATTGTATTCCCTTTTATAATAAATAATGCTTGTGGATAGCCCCATAGAGATTCTTCCCTCAATGTTAAGCACTGTTGTCAGCACCCTTATAAAATGCTTAAGATCCAGTGAAATTCACAATTTTAAAAATTCTTCCACTGATCTCATCTTGCAGATAAGCAAGTACCTCTGAAAACTTTTAACAGACCTGAAAATGACTAAAACACAAGAGGAAGAGGTCAACCCCACTCTGCCATTTTATTTACAGAACTTATACCACTTATCAAGGCTGTAGACTTAATTTCTCCTCATACATAACAAAGTAACCTGATTTTAAGTGCTGGTTTGAGTCCTTTCAGGCTGAGGAGAAAATTTATTTTGGTGTCCCACAGCCCCAGGTAGGATCCTGACAAATGAATGATTTCATAAGACATGGACTCATTGATCTCTATGAGAAATTACTTAATCTTCCCTGTTTCTTGAGATAAAGGGACAGAAAAGATGGACAGATGACAACTTCAGAGATGATTCATAGACTGCGTGCATCAACCCAGGGTGGGACAGTAATGGTGCTTGCCGGAGCAGCTGTTTAGATAAATGAAGCCTGTTTCCTTTGGAGTTCACTCCTAGCTAAAACAGATGGTTTCCTGTTCAGCTGATATACTCAGACCCCTTCCTTCGGCACTTAGTCTTCCTTGGATGCTTGTTTTAAGCTGGGGGTGGTTCTCAGCAGTATGTCTAGCAGTCAGTCACTGCCACACTAGGTACTGCAGGATCTGTGCACCTTTGGGAATCTGGAATGAAGGCTGCTGAGTTCTGGTGGATTTCTTTTGAGAATGGGAACTAAATCACCAAAGGAATGCTAAACTGTGGATCTCCTGATTGTGGAAATAACTAAAATGATAAATTTCTTCCTCTGCATACACTAGTTTTAGTTGTGATTGAGAGCTCATGTCTTCACATCTTTGGTCTGCAGTTCTGCATTTTCTTCATCCCCTTCACCTTCCTGTATTAAATGTCAGAGCTAATCTAAAATAATTCTTTGTCCTCAGGATCCTTAGGGTCTACAGTTCATGCAGTAATTGCTTGTGTTTAGAAGGAACATGAGTTTGGCAAGAGGACATTAATCCTTAGCAGAGACTGTGTTGATTCTTAATTGCTGTCTCTCTGTTGCTAACCTGTAGTACTCTAAAGATGATGGCAAAAGCAAGGTTTTTGAATAAGTTATGAATTGCTTCTCTGAGCTGGATTGCCACTGACTGCAGTTCCTAATCCTACCATACTAAGTAAACTAGAAACAGAGAACATATTCTCAATGCTGAGTCTGAGGGTTCTATAAGTGTATAGCTAGTAAGGCAAATCATCTCTCCCAGCTCACAATGGAAAATATTAATTAATGCAAACTTTTCTATACTCTGTAAATCCAGTTCTGGTGAAGCACCTAGGAATAAAACTATGTACTGTATTTAGAGTAGAATGCCTGTTTTAGCAACTACAGAGGTGGCATTTTCAAACTGCAACATGAAGAAAAATTCACAGAGACTACTAAAATACATGCTTGTCCAGTACAATACAATCTATGCTAATGAGAAAAAACTAGGCCACATTATTATACATAACCTGCAGTTTAATGAACAAAATTTTAGCCTTCATTTGAATATGCTTTTTATTAAGCAGAAACATTTTCCTGTACCTGACACTGTTCTTGGTTGGGTGTAGCACTCAGTCCTGTTGCTGCCATGTAAGTGCTTCCAATGGTCTTTATCTTTTCAACTCCACTGAACTTTGGCTTTGACAATAACTGTAAAACAAGGATAGTCATTCATTACTCAGATCAGCAGCCCTGTTACTCTAACACCAATCAGAGAATCAACTTTTAGAATAGTTTCTATATGGAGCTTAAATGGCCTTCAAATGTGGCTGAAGGAGTTAAGGATGGATAAAACAATGGTTTCAGAACTCCAAGGAAAGGGAATTTCTGTCTTCTAAAACACCTTTTTACTGTAAAAGAGTTGTAATTTATACTAGTGAGAATAAATTCCATCTTATTTTACATACATCTTTTAAAAGTCAGTAGACTTTTGCACTTATGTGATAGTGGACCTGGATCACCATGCCAGACAACAGTTAAGTTTTAGATAGCTTTCTGAAAGCAAGCATCTATTCCATGCCAGTGGAATAGTCCATGTCAATGAGACTAAAATCCAAGGATTTATGTTAATATACACCAGTTTGTTTTGCACATTGGACACGCAGTGTTCTCCAAATGGGTTTGCTGCTAAAATACTCTCTGTAGCTGCAGATCCACCAATCCAGACTGTGCTCTCTGACTCGTGACACAATTTTAATACCTGTTACTGGTACCTTCATCACTAATAACTTCCTTATAGAGAAATACTGTTCTCAGTGAAGCCTTTATAGATTACTTTTCCCAATCCATCTGTAGTCATACTCTCTAATTGCTTCTGACTTCAGGGAATGGAACATTAAAACTTTTACAATCCTTTGATTTGCTTGTGTGTCAAATGATCAGTGCAGATCAGGTATAACACAAAGTTATTCCTGACTTTAGACATTCGTATTTAGAACCTGTGGTTAATACATGGCATGCAATGTAACTGCCTCAAGAGCTGCAGCTAAAGGGAAAAAAAAACCCAACCAAACAACCAAACAAACCCAAACCACATAGGATTCTCATTATAGAAAATAAAAAGCAATTGAATATGATATCTGATGAATATCTGATTTATCCCACATAAATGTCTTTTAATAGTCCCTGTAAGTATTTTCTGACAGTTGTTCCAGTCCCCCCTTCAAGTATGTTTTCTGACTGTTGTATATCATGAGTTAGTAAGATTGAAACTATATGTCAATCACTGTTTTAAGTACATACATCATCAAAGTCCGCAATGATCTCATTTAGCAGCCTGAGACATTCCAACCCTTCCTTATTTACATCAGATTCTGTGTAAAATTCCTTGAAATCCGGAACAGAGGCAAACATGACACAGACACAGTCATACGACTGGTGATACAGATCCTGTCCAAAAGAAAACAGAATAAAGAAAAAAAATGATCATACCCAGCTGTAAATAAGTTTCCTTATTAACATGCAATGTCCAGGATCTAAAACCAGAGGTGTTGCAGTAGTTTGAATGCCTTAAGATGGATGGAAGTTGGATGGTTTTTGCATTTATTAATTCTAGAAAATGTATAAACCTGTTCATAAGAGAGACTTAATACATAAAGCTGAAAATATTGTAATGATTTTTTTTTTCTTTCTGAACATTAACTTTGTGAAAACAAAATATTCACTAATTTATTAGATAGGGCCCATCATTAGACTTCTTATGAAGAGAATGTAGTCTGACTTGCATGGCTGAAAATGTATTTTGTAAAACAATAACCTATTTATTTTTTGTTATTGTTTTGTTTGTTATTGTACTAACTTAAAAACTGAACCAAACTAACAAACTCATTGTACCACAAATGCATCATGCAATATGATCCTGACTGCTATTCATAATGTAAAATAACAATATGCCTAAGAGGAAAAAATAATTTTCCTTTCTTTTGCATAACAAAGAGCTTGGGCAAAAAGAAAGAAGTCACCTGAACTGAAACTTACTTATGGCAGAGTCTGCACTGCCTTCCATGACCACTGAAATGGGAGCATCGCTACTCCACAGAAAGATTCTGGTGCTAAAAATGACCACCTCCCACTACCTTCTTCAGTTGCCTCTCCACTGCCCTTAAACATTACACTATCTCTTCTTTCAGGACAAATTCACACATGCCCCCCACAAAAAGACAGACAGAAAGAAAAATTATTAAACTAATACTTTACTCTAAAAAAGAAATAGTATATATACACAAAGGTAGACACAGCAATAAAAGAGGCTGTTATCTATTTTAAAGTAAAACTACCTTCAAGTTATTATTTGAGTAAAAAGGGATTTCAGTACTCACATGAAAATGGTTTATTCTGTGAGTCCAAGAAGTATAAGATATTATTTCCCTTTTTACTTAGCAAAGTTTGGGTTTTGCAACTTGACAGTCAGTGTGTCCTTTTGGAAGAATGTGGTGTGCCTGTACACAGATGTGCACAGACATAATGGACCTTTACTGCTGATGTATAACTAAAAAATAAAAGAACTATGGGGAAACTGCTGCTTCATCCCATGACATGTATGAGGGAAATTTCTGAGCAAACATGAAAATAATGATGGACAGAGAGGAATATGAGCAGGTGGAGGAGATAAATTATTTATTACTAGACTTCTGTGCCTCCTGTATTTTCTAAGGATTCTATATCCACAGCATCCCTGAAGCTCCACCACGACTGTGTGCTGTAGGGATGGAATATATTGCGATTCACAGCTCAAGCTGTTATTCTCTTGTTGCACCATGATTAAATCCAGATTTCTGAGACTCTGCTGTGGGAAACACAAGGGTCAAGCCAGTAAGGAAATCTGGTCTGACTGTGAGTGTGTGGTGAGTCAAGCAGGGTACCTGTTGTCTCACTGGAGCTGCCCACTGTGAAGGAGATTCAGTCCCAGCTCAGGTGGTGCAGGCGTGACTGCCAGAGTGGCTCCTGGATTGGAAGGGAGTATTTCCTCCCATTGGATGTATTGTATGGGAGCATTTCCTTAACAAGGTAAAGAGACTACATTCTGTGGTTAACTCAGCTTTACTGCTGTTTCTTCAGGTCACCTTCCCTGTAACTTAATTTCAACCCTTTTTTCCTTCTTCTTATCTAATACTGGGGCAATATCCATCCCCCCTAATGCTCAATAACATAACACCATCATGGAAACGACAACAAGCTGCACTATTTATAATCAGATGAGTAGTAATTGCGACTATCACAATAAATTTCAGAGAATTTTAAGGAGTCATCCCCAGCTAGTTTATTTTGATTATAATAATAAAAGATGTTACAATCGAGTGCCTTAATGTTCCCGAGAGCTCTTCTCTTGAAACAGTACTCTCTAAAATGTGTAGTCAGAAAATTAAATGCAATACTATTCTAGGAAGGAGCAGCTTTTCTTATTTCAACAAACAGAAAATCATCCGGTCCTTTGCATTCAATCTTTTTCTTTTTCCTCTTTAATAGCATATGAAATTCTGCAAGTATGTTTCTTTTACTATCCCCTCATCTCCAGTGCCTGAAGATCTTCCTGGGATAGAGAAGCAAAATAGTCCAATTCTATTCCTTGGAAGGGTATGGTGGTCAGTTTCTCTTGGGCAAAATTTTTGCTCTAAGTTAAGGCGCTATCTGTATCCTGTAGCTGATAAAGCACAATTCCTCCTGCTCAGTGATGGGCTTGCCCGTTAGCTTGCAGCACAAAAGCTCCCAAGCACTTTTTACTAATGGGGACTGTGAAGGATAAAAGCATTAAGGAGAAAGCTGCAAAAGCCAGGTGCAGTTGTATTTTATCCTGGCCATGTTTCCTGCTTTTCATTTTAGATTTGAGCATGTCTTTCTCTCAACTGGAAAATAACATCCAGCATGCAGACTGGATGCAACCAGAAACCCAGCTCTGGAGGTTCCGGTAAAGCAAACAAACCTTAATTATTTGCTCTGAAGGAACTTTGCTTTTGGTGTATTAGTATTAGTATATCAATGGATAACCCATTATAAAAAGAACTTTGTTGGTCATTTGAAACCTACAGTTCCACTGCTCTCAATTAGCATTCATCCACTCACCTTTTCCCTTTTTTATTTCTTCTGCCTGGTTTTCAGCAGCATTCTTTGTTTTCCCTTTTCTCCATACAGCTGCATGCATAAAATAACTAAGGGAAGTAGTATTTTGAAATAGAATAGTCACCCATTTTCTTTATCTCACAGTCTCTTTTAAACAGAAAAGTAAAACAACACTAACTTGAATGTTTGCAGCTGAGGAAAATGTGGACAAAATCTGCCCTAAAGTCTTTTAGGTGTATCTACATATACAACCATGTTGGCATTGAAAGAAATCTAAAGACATTACAGATACTTATATTCCTGAATACTTTCAGAGATTTGAAAGGGCCTTCCTTTGAAAACTGTTAAAAAACCCCAAAAAACAAACAAATAAGAAACAACTTGAGGTGCTTTTTGTTGTGTTTTGTTTTGTTTTGTTTCTTGGGTTTTTTGGGTTTTTTTTTTAATGGATGTCATTAGAATAATGTCAAATCATTTTTACTTCACCGGACATGATGAGTGGGGAGCTCAGCATATTATAATTTCTGTGCTTCATTTAATTAAATAAACTCATTTCAAACTACGAATTTTGAAGGGTGACAAGACAAAGGTAAGCAGATGGTGTTGCTCTGCTGGGGGGCTGAGGTGGAGTAGCACATAATCAAGAAAGCAATCTCCTGATGGTTTGTTGTGTTTAATGCCTTAACTGAGAACTGGAGCTGAGTCAATTTGGCTTTCAGCCAACTTCCATCTTCACTGCATTCAAAGGAACCCCAAAGCAATTTCTGTTTGATGTTAGCTACGAAATGAATTTTTGCAGGGAATACTAAAGTATTGAAATGCAGTCCTCATTAGTACTGTTTAATGCAAACCACAGTGAAAGCAAAGGTGTTGTCCTTTTCAGTTCAGGAGATCCAAAATTAATCCCTAAATCTGCCCTCTGCCTTCTTTTGTCAGTTTCGAAACAATTATTTGGCATGCACAAGTAATTCAAACTCTTACATTTAAGTTCTCTATAGCTGTTACTCTCTCTAAATGGATTTATATATAAATGTGGTTTTTTTCTTTATTGTTACTATAAAGGAATATTAAGAGCAGATATAATTTCCAGCAAAGTAAAGATGGATCTTTTGGGTGACTTTTCAGGTACTTGGATTAGGTCCATTAGGTGAGTAAACAGGTAATTCAGTGTTCAGAATATCTTTCCATAATTAACATAGCCACTGTTTTAGGGACAAGGTTAATTTTCACGTCAATAAACAAGCTCTCCAGTGAACAGAAGAAAATTCAGAACCTGGTTGTGACTCCACTCTCATAATGGAGGAAAAAGCATCTGAATATATATGATTTAAAATAAAGCCCATGTTGATTCAACCAGCCCATGTTGATTCAACCATTCTGTTCTTCCTCCTCCTCACCTATTTTTACCATCCTTCAATAGGCAAAGTGCATTGCCACTAAAGAAAATTTCACCTTTTTATTTCAGGGTATTATGGTGCTTTCAGTGCTGAAAAGCAAACCTTACAGGAAGGAAAGAGGAAATGAAAGTGACTGTAAATTTGTATTTTCACTGTAAGGACCTACTGTTCAAAACAGCATTAAGTGGTATTTCTAGGGTACACTGCTTTCTTACAGAGTGGAGGATATACAGGGACAGCTGACCTCATTCTTCAGGTTTCTTGCCAAGAAGTGTTCAGCTACGTGGGCTGGAAGCACATTCTCCAGAAGCACCCGATTTAGGTTCTCCATGGTTTCAATCTCCTCCCGCTCTTTTTTGAACTTGTTCTTCCACAAGAAGTCTAACCTACAGTAATATTCATTCTGTTACAAGAGGACACAGAAGTAAAGAAACAATAGGCATCTTGTCTTGCTGAAGTACAGGTTTAAGAGACAAAATAAGCACAGCACACAACCCCTACAATGCTATCATTTGGCTACTCAAATATAATTCCAGGTCCCATGGAAGTCGCACCCCAAGCATACACTTTGTGACATGCATTTTATCAAATCCAACAAAAAGGTTCATGAGAAAATAAGAAAAGTTCAACATGTCTTAAACAATGGAAGATTTATTTATCTAGTCTCAGACTTGAGTAGAAATTCATCCCAGAAATCAAATACTGTAATGGAAACAATTTATAGTTTTGCAACTTAATATTATTTTGTAAGTGCAGAATTTCACTTACAATAATGGGCATTTCAGGAAGACCCTTTTACTAACTGGAACTTACACCATGAAACCAGCCTGGCAAAAAGAAAACAGACTATGGAAATAATATTCATTCAGTATATTAAATCATAATCAGACTATCAAAAATGGCCTGGTCAGTTGGGCCAATTCAGTTGAGTTTTAGTTTTGTTAGTTTCTTTTTTGTTTTTGTTGGTTGTTTGCTTTTATACTCCTTTCTGTAGTATTTTATCCTGCTTTTATTTTTGTCCCAGAGTTTTTATAGTAGATTTCTAGGAACTACAACAACAATACTTGGAACTGTATGAAAATATGTAACATCCATGGAGTATCGGTATGTTTTGAGATCAATTTTCACTAGAAAGGTGGTGAGAAATTAATAAAAATTCACTTTTGTGGAGCTGTCTCCACTTCCTTTCAATATTGTTGATGTATTGTCATAAATTCTACGGCATTATTTCCACAGTAAAGCCTCCTCTGGCCTATCTCATTTGACCTGATAAAAATCAAGAGCTATTGCCAAGTGGTCTTAATGGTTTAACACTATCAGGCAATCTCAATGAAGACTGTGTTATTAACCAGGGGAATATTGTTATGACGACCGTCTTATTATAGAAAAACTTAAAAGGGCTAGCTACTGTTATTAGAAGTCAGTAAGCATTGACATAAAAAATGAGAGTCCTTCTGACTGGACAGTGGCTGTCACAGCTCAAGATGATTCATAGGTTTTCTACTGAGATCACAGCTAAAGATAAGAGTAGCAAGTTGAAATTAGACGGCATTAAAATGATTTGGTAAGCTTTTAAAAGCAATGAAAGAAAAAAACTGATGAAGCAAAAACCGTGTCTGCCAAATACTTGCAGGATGAAAAACCAGTAAGAGAAAAATTATTCCTTTACTTAAATGCATGGAGAGAAATATACTCAGGTTTCCTTTGAATT